>JAJIYU010003403.1:0-26963 GCA_030144865.1 Tinospora cordifolia
GTTAAATGAACACATGAAGAATCTTCTTTACTATGATGTTATTTTTGTACATAGACTAATGTACACAGAAACCCTAATGCATTTGGGTCTAAGAAGAAGAAAATGTAGCACGGGCCCGTCTCCCGGGCATCCCAATAATTTTGATCAAAGAAAGTTGAACCGTCAGATGACGTGGAAGATGGGACTTGAGAGGCGGGGTGTTACACGTATGTACAGTGCAAAAATATCCAAAATCAACCCATTTTATTTATAAAAAAAATAAAAGTAGGGGCACTACCTACCAATGGAAGTTCAATTGAATGAACGAAACTCAATATCCTTCATCAGAGGTCTCATTTTCAAGCCTTGAATGTAGAGACAACCACTTCATTAGAACTCTTCCATTTATGAAGATATAGTACACATTATGATTAGTCTCAAGGTACACATTAAGTGAACGAGAGAATACACCATAAAAGACTAAAAAGAAAAAAATAACACAAAAGTAGACGATATATGCCACCCACCCAAATTGATGAGTGTAACGTTTGCATGTCCCAATTTTAGGGGCATAAATAATTTTAAATACAAAAAAGTATATCTTCCTCTAAATAAAAATAACCACATGTCTTTTTGATGATTAAAAAAATAAAAATCTTCAATAAAATAAAAGATTTTCTAAGATAATTGAAAATATAAAGAAAATTCTCTTTTGAGCAAAACTCCTACTGTGTCAACTCTCTCTCTCTCATGTTTTATTTCTTATATTCTTTGGCATTTTTCAAATTCTAACATTCTTTTAAAGTAGTAATATAATAAAAAAATTATTATTTAAAAAATAAGTGATTATAATTTAGAGAATATCAAAGAGAGAGATTAAACGTTACATGGAGGATCCATGTTTGAGGGGTTTGCATTTTTTAATTATTGAAAAAAGGATTTTATTTATTTATTTATTTTCATTTTCAGTAACTCATGAAAGTTTTTCATTTTCTTGAAGATTAAATTTCTAAATGTTGAAAATGAATTTTACATTTCTTACCTACTTAAAAGATAAACTTTTTGTATTTTAATTAAAAAAATCTACATTTATCTAAGGTTTATATGCTCAACATTTAATTTCTCCTTCTTTGACATTCTTCAAATTTAACGTTTTTCAAATTATGATATTCTTTAAATTAGTAATATAATAAGGTTTTTTTCTATTATTTAAAAACGTGAAAAGTTAGAATCTAAAGAATGTTAAAGAGAAAGATAAATTTTTGGAGATGAAGAAGCAATGTAGGAAGAGTTTTACATTTTATTTATTATTATTTTGACATTAAATTCATTATCTTATAATTGAGCGTATCATATTTTAAGACTTATTATTTACTAATTAATTATAAAATGTATTTAACTTCTTTTTATACAAATTCATGTATTTTCAAAGAAATAAATATATTAATTTCAAACCGAATGCATTGTTCATATTGATTATAATTAATTACTCATTAAGTGGTATTATTTCAATTATATAAAAATTAGATATAATGAGAAATTAATAATGGAGCATGTGAGCTTAAGAGCATCAAAATTATCAATTTTGTCAAGACATCAACATACGTAGATTCAAACACATGACATAATGTCATTCATCCATCGTTAAAGTGAAGATCTTGCAAATCTCAAGAAGCATCTATAGTCAAGATGGAAGTTGCAGGAATCTCAAGAAATGTGAAGACATTTTCATCATTCACCATGTCCTAGTGGATCATGAAAATAATCTAATAGATGAGTTTAAATTTTATGAAAGAACCAAGGCTAATAATAATGAGTCAAGTAGTCTTCTCAAAAATCCACATACCATATTTTCTCTTTTAGCTTAATTCTAACCCATCTTATTTCTTTTTTTTTCACATAATTATTATTTAAAAAAGTTTCTCTTACACACGACCATTCTCCTTCATTTATATTGGTAACCCTTTTCCATACTTCTTACTATCCATAGTTATATATCATCCGTCATTTGAATTTCTCACCTTCTTACACAAAAATGGAAAGTAGATCATGAGTCATTTGTACCATGCATTCATCCACAACACCTATAGACCATCTCTTAGTGGTCTATCATCTCCTTCAAAAATATATATAAACCCCTCAAATCCACACTTGAGGACATCTCATTTTTCATTTCTATCTTGACCACATTCGAGCTCTCCCTACTTTTCATTTTTTTTCATTTTTCATTTCTCTTATTGTTGCATTTCTTTAGCCTTCAAGTTCATTGAAGGCCAAGTCTCTTGTTGGTGCTAAGAGGAAAGTCTCTCTACTCTTATCTTAAAAATTCTTCGCTAACACTTGTTTTTTGTTTTACTTCACATATTTAATTTCTCTCATGCTTTTTTTAGATTTTTTTTATTAAACTTCATATATTATATCATATATTTTGCATAGTTGATTTTATAATATCCAACGAAAGATTGAAATATTCATTTTCATCTTAGTGTGACTTTTTATAATTTTTTTATGTGCATCATGTATTTTACATACATAGGACTAATATTTTGCATTTATACATATTTGAACTTTAGTTTTATTTTATTTTTTATTATAAATGCATCTTTTGGGGGAATCGTACTTTTTGATATATTTGGACTTAAAGGTTCATAATTATAGGTAGAAAAACTCCTTAGTTATTCTATCCTTAATTATTTTTTTCAAGAAAGACTAAGAGAAAAAATTGGTTGGGTTTACTCTAATGCCCTATGTAACACCCCGTCTCTGCCGTCCAAATTGTCTTGGCTCATTCGCCTCACGTGCTTACTTGTTGGACATTATCTTTCCCTTTTTGTGGCCCCAAGAGGCAGGCGATGTCACCTTTTTTTCTACTTTTTGGGTCTCACTTCTATGAAACAAAGACTTAAACAAATTTCATAAAGCACATGTAAAATCTCATAAAATAAATCAATAATCATCAATTGAATTGAATATTGATGAAGTAGAAGGACCCTTAAATTTTATTACATTAAATTGAACTTTAACATAAATAGAAATTAGGGTTAACATGTCCAACTTAAACATTTCATAAGTAGAATTTAACCTTAACCTTGCAACATCTATTCAGAAATTGCCTAAAAGGTTAGAAAAGGACGGGTGAGCTTATGCGCCCTAGTGGATCATTCTAAATACTTAACTCATTATTTCAAATCAAATAGAATATGCGTAACAAATACTTCAACAGATTATATAATACAAACAGTTATTTGTTGTCCGTTAATGTTAAGACTGAAACAGTTACACCTCAGTGTTCTATATATACGGGATGATGTCAAATCCAAACCTTCAAACATATCATTAATAAAGTAGGGCTAAATCTGAACTCTCAGTTCACATCCCAATAATACCAATTTCAAACACACTCACAGTGAAAATTCGCCCTTGTGTTGGTACATTGTTAGAATTTGTCTTTAATCTTTCATTAATGATAAATAGTGGCATAATAAATTCATGATCACAGTGAATAGCATGTATTCATGGAAAACATGTCATACCATGGATCATATCATTACAATCATGCATCATTACCATATAACCCTAAGCACACATTTCTAGGCATGACATGTATAATCATGGCATATTTCTAAGCTAAGCAAACAACCATGCACATAATAATAAGATAAAATTTAAAAATCACTTCTACGCTTAATCATTTGATTCCAACTCCTCTGTTGAATCTCCTTCTAGCACAAAATTTGTGCAGAACTCCATTTCGCTACATTCCTACTACTCTATTTGTTGTTTAGAATAGTCAAAGAAAGAAAAGATGTCAAGGAGGAGGCAAGGAGAGCAAAAAGAGAACTTGTCCACTTCTCGCTGGGATGAAGAAAATGATATGAGGTACAAGGTTTATATAGAGTTTTAATGGGTAGGAATTGATAAGTTTAGGGTGTCTTCAATGTTGAAACCTTTCTAAAACCCTTCTTTACTTGTCCCCATGTCCAAATAATGGGAAGGATTGATTTTAGAAGTTACTACTTTGTTTGAGAAACTTTCTACAGCAAATGGAAAAGTTTCCAATGCTTTTTTTGCACATAGGAATAGTTGCACTACCACGGTAGTCAGGTACGTTATCATGGTAGTCATTTGCATTACTGCAGTAGTCCCTTGCATTACCGCAGTAGTCATTTTCATTACCGCGATAGTTATTTGTATTATCGCGATAGTTTGTACACTTTCCATTTTCTTTTTTTTTTTTTTGTGTGAATGAAGCACTACCTTGGTAGTCCATACTATTACTTTGATAGTCCATACCATTACCTCGGTAGTCCATACCATTACTTCAGTAGTTCATACCATTACCTAGGTAGTCAAGAAAGAATTTTGTGTATTACTTTGTTTTTCGCTCCGGTTCACTAAGTCTTTCATACATCAAATTATACGTCATTTCTACGACAATTTCATAATTTTTTTCAAGGATTATTTCATTCAAATAATTTTATTTAAATTTTTATTGAATTTAAATCTTCTATAAATTTTTGCAAAATCTCAAGGCGTTACACCCTAACTTTCTATCTTATTGTTATTCTTACATTATCAAATTATTATCATTATCTCATTTCTTTGTTATTTTTCTTATTTTATCATATATAACAAACCTTAGCTTTGAAAACTCGTTCCAATCCTTGTACTCTGAACTTGGGCCTCCTCAAATTTATTGCTTGTTATATTTACTACATTACGTGGTACATTTAGACTTATAATTTGTTGCATCAATTAGTTTATGTCTAAAATTTATTTATGTTACATCTTATTAATTTATCATTCAAAGAATGTATTTTTGTATCTCTTTATTCACTTAAAATTGTGCATGTAAACTAAGCAACAATATGCTACCCACCCAAATTGGTGGGTGTGACTTTTGCATGTCCCATTTCAAGAGGCATAAACAATTTTTTCCCAAATATACAAAAAAGAAATGCAATTTTACTTATAAAAATACAAAAAGTATATTTTCTTCTAAGTAAAAAAAAAAGCACAAAATATGTTTTTGATGATTAAAAAAATTCAAATCTTTGGTAAAAACAAAGACTTTCTTCGATAATTGAAAATACAAAATAAAAATATCTTCTCAATAGAGAAAAAAACGCAAAACGCCTACTAAATGTCAACTCTCATATTTTATTTCTTATATTCTTTGACCTTTTTCAAACTCTAACATTCTTCAAACTAGTAATATAATAAATTTTTTTATTATTTAAAATATAAAAGGTTATAATTTAGAGAATATCACAGAGAGAGATTGAATGTTACATGAGGAATTAACATACAAGGGGTTTGCATTTTTTTATTATCAGAAAAAAGGGTTTTATCTTTTTCATTTTCAGTTACTGAGGAAAAGTTTTCATTTTCTTGAAGATTCTCTTTGTTTTTTAACTGTCAAAAATGAATTTTACATTTGTTACCTTCATAAAAAATATACCTTTTGTATTTTAATTTAAAAACCTACATGATCTGTGGTCTATGAGCTACAACATTTTATTTCTCTTTCTTTGACATTCTTCAAATTTAACATTTTTCAAATTATAATATTTTTTTAACTAGCCACTAATACAATAACATTTTTCAGATTATAAAGTTATCTTTTTTTATTTTTTTTTTTCAAAGAAACAAATGGAAATTTAAATATTTGGTCTAAAGGAAAGAAAAACAAAACAAAAAAAAAAAATACAGCAACAAAGCAACGATGGACACAAAAAAAAAATAGGACAACAAAAAAAAAGCTGATGAAACACAGGAATCAAGCATAATACCCGTTTTAAATTATGAAGTAATTTTGATATGAAAAGCTTTACTCTATTGGACACATGATAATTCCACCGAGAAAAAGAAGAACAATCAGAATTTATTCCATTTTGTGATTTGTATTCATTATTATTAGATGAGGTTGTATTAGTATATTCATCAAATAATCTTTCACTCACTAGAACACTAACACATAATTTAAGGTAATTTAACAACTCTTGACTGTGAAAAAATTTGTTATAAAGACAGAGAAAAGAAGTAGAATGTTTGGGTGAACAACCCGACTAGTTCAAGGAAAGATGTGGATTTTAATGGAGAGGAAGAAATAAGAATAGTAGAAGATGCAGAAATAAAGAAGATTAAAAAATTATTGATGTATTTTCTGTGTACAAAATTACAAAGATTTATCTCATATTTTATACACAAAGAGAATAGCTGATGTGGATTTATCCACGAATGGATTGTATAATATGATTAAGTCCACATGGAGTCATACAATTTGTTTGTTTTTTATTTTTATTTTTTTTTTGGATCTAAGCCTATTACTACCACATATCTAGAATGATTCTTGTCTTCTTATAATTCTCATCAACGTCCCCTTGCAAGTGCATTGGAGAGGGCATGACAATGAGCTTGGTGCATGGAAGACTAAAGAGAGCATTAGGAAGAAGCTACATTAAAGTATTTGTACACTAATCCAAACAAGGAACAAATTGACCAGAGAGTACAACCATTGTTAACAGGCTCTCAAGTAAAGTAATAATTAATCTTAACATGCTTTATTTAAGCATGGAGAGCCAAATTAGCATCCAATTGAAGAACATTGACATTACTGCACCACAAGGTGGGAGGAGAGGGAGAGGCTATGTGTAATTCCAGTGGGAGAGATTCCAAACAAGCAAGCTCAGCATCAACATTATCAAGATAACGATATTCGGATTTGGCACTAGAGTGTGAGATCAAAAGCTGCTTAGAGGATGAACAAGAGATGAGAATAGTACCTAAATAAGCACAATATCCAATACTTTTACAGAGTTGATTTAGACAACTAGCCTGGTTAGCATCGGTGAAGCAATGTAACGATAAGTTGGTGAGACGAGCAAGCAATAAGCCAAAAGAAATGGTTGACTTGAGATACTGGCATATGTGCTTCAAAGCTTGCCGATAAAAAGTAATATGGGCATGCATGAATTGGCACACCTTGTTTACAACAAATAAAATATTCGGCCTTATGATGGTGCAATATTGAATTGAACCAACGATGCTAAGGTAATGAGAAGGATCATCCAATGTGAAATCATCTTAAAAAGAAAATGATGTTTCAATATCTTCTATGTGAGAAGGATCATCCATGTGTGCTAGATATAGAATATCTTCCTATATATTTAACCTAATTTAAGTGAAGTATGTGAGAAGTTGATATAATGAAGATGTGCAAAAAACAATTTATAGTGACAAGGTCTTTGAGAGCAAAGATTGAATCTAGAGAATTAATAAGAGAGGATATGTGGTGATCATCAGATCAAGTGACAATAATATCATCAACATATATCAAGAAAATCACTATGAGATCATCTTTATGCAGAATAAACATTCATGAATTAGCTTTGGAAGCAAGAAAACCATAATTTAATTAGTCAAAAGCTACTGAGTTTAGTGAACCTAGCATGAGGAGACTATTTGAGGCTATAAATTGCTTTGTGAAGACGACATACGAGAAGAGAATCCGTAGAGACAGTAAAACGAGGTGGTTGAGCCATATATACCTCTTCCAAGATATCACCATTGAAAAAGACATTTTTAGTGTCTAAATACCAAAGAGACCATCCAAAATGAAGAGCAAGGGTGAAAATAATTCGATGGGATAGCAGCTTGATTATTGGACTAAAAGTTTCAAAGTAATCCAAGCCATATGACTAATTGAATCCTTTAGCTGCCAATCAAGCCTTGTGGCACTGAAGAAAGCCATCTAGATTAAATTTGATGTAAATGACCCATTTACAACTAATCAAAGGTTTCCCATGTCGGGACCCCTTCCTTAGGACGAAGGGCGAACCGACTGGCACAGTGTCCCGACAACTCTGCCCGCAAGCTGAGCTTGCCAAAACACTGTTAAGCCTCATCTTTCTACACCACACCACATACTATCAGAGTAATCATAGAGTATGCAGAAGAAATTTGACACAAAGAACACCAATACAACTTGATATTTATCAAAGTCATTAAACATGTGTAGCAACGGGAGTGACTAATCCAGTATATATACAACCTTTCCTCACCCCTGTACATAGTTTCTAACCCTCAAAATACAACAACAAGAAAGAAAATACAAAGATAACCTACCGAAAAGAGTAACTGAATGCAACTCTATGCAATGACCACTTCCTTGCCCTTATCTATTGCTGAAGAACATGAAAAGTTAGAGTAGTGAGCTTAATTGTCCACGGTGGCTTAGTGAGTAATGTAGTCTAATTCAAACTTAAAACAAGTATTCCACAAGTAAAACATGTGCCATGAATGCATGAACAATAGCATTATGCAGGAGAATGCAACAGTAAACACTATTTAAATCTATAATGCAATCATGCACCTTCATTCAAAAATAGTTAAATATGAAAACATTCGCCGAGGCTTGCAAGCTTTCCGAGGTGACTAAAAATTACTCGAGCGGGTTGCAGACAGTTAGGCGCATCGTGTCGACTTTGATTAGGACTTATTGTCATTGCCATCATCGTAAAGACCAACCAGGACTTATTGTCGTTGCCTTGTCGTGACGGCCCAATTAGGTCTTATTGTCGTTGCCATCATCGTAGGCCCACAGAACTCCCTCGGCGGGCACTCTATGGTAGGTGGTCACCTCTCGGGGTCGTATGAGAAACCGACATAACTCACCCTAACCCTGTACTCTTGGACGTCGAGACTCGGTGCAGTTTTCATTTAAAACCCATGTAAAAGAATGTAGATTCATCACAATATGTAATCTCATTTTCATAATATACAGAATAACAAGCTCTAAGAAATGAGTTAGAAAACACTACTCATAGGGATGCTCCGCTCCTAGCACTCTTCTCGCGACCGGTCGTATCCCGCTAATACTTGGTCCTATGAAATCAACAGAACTTCTTAATATTAACATGGGACTTGGCTCACTCTAACTGTACATCATTGGTTAATCAATAACTTGACCTAGTCAAGAATAGTCCACCTATGTTTGTTTATCTTGCCTTAGTTGCTAAGTCAATTTGATTGACCTTGGTCAATCTTGGTCAACCCTAGTCAACCTATCACTTGCTGACCTAGCTGGTCAACAGAGTCACAAAGGGTTAATTCTGGTCTTAATGGAGTCAATTGGGCCAAAAGGGGTCAATATTTCCAATTCCCATCACTTAGGCACAACATTAGCCTACAGTTCCATCTGTGCAACCATTTTCCCGATTTTTCTGCGGGCAATCCGTACATCAGATTTGTGCCAAACTTTGCACAACTATTCTAGACTTTCTAACGTTTTCTCAAAATTTTGAATCACAATTTTTGGACACCATTTACTAGGGTTTCTAGGTATAATCACAGAGACTGTATAGATCTCGTATACTCTATGACAGGTAGTGACTATTTGCCTGAATTGACCTACCTAAATATATCAGAATATCCTAAAATTTGGTAGGCAACTTCTAGACATACACCTAAGGATCTCTACACCAAATTTCAGCTCCATCTATCAAGGTTTGGTCAGTTAATTTCATCTCAGAATTTTCAGCCAGATTGCAAGAAATTTTTGGGTTCATAGTTTCTATTATCATCCTAGCATTCTTTTCCCTCGTTAAATCACAATTCCCTGGGTTATTTCTTGTGTCTAATTGCAGTATACAGATCATAACACATCCATTAATCAGAAACACTTCGAATCAGTAACATGCAATGCCAATTTCATGCCTATTACTCCACTAATTTCTCTGTTGTATTTTAAAAAATACAAGAAATCTGTTCCAACACTCTACAATCACGACATATTTGCAAGTATAACAAAACACATCCACAAGGGCTCAAGGTCAGGTCTTTTTACCTTTTTGGAACTCCTACTATGAGGTCTACAATGCTTCTAGTTTCAGCTCGAGTGGGTTCCTTTAGGTGTTCCAAATGTAGCTCCGATTCTGGTCTCAAACAATTTCTGTCGGCATTGTCGCAACAGTAAGTCTAACAGTTAACAATAGTGGCTTATAAAACATATTAAACATTTCAGTTTCTAGTTCCTACCACTTGAGCACTTGAATACACATGATAAGGAGGTAGGATGATGGATTTTACCTCAGGGATGAGCTTAGAATGGTTTGAGAGTGAGCTTTCCCAAAGTTGCTCCAATTGTCTCTGTTACGCAGTTGTAATAGTGAGTAAGTAATCAATTTTAGTGGTTTGAAATACATATGAAAATGAAGAGGATGGACAGTTTTACCTCCAAAAAGGGCTTGAAACAGCCTAGGATTCGAAGCTCCAAGAAGGTTCCAACATAAACTTCTTTGGTTTTTCTAGGTTTAAACAGTGTGAACAACACATTTTCTTGATAATTTTTGCTTTAGATGACTCCAAGATTGGGCAAACCACTTGTGGAACTTCGTAGGTGTGGTATAAGTTTCAAATCAAGCTATGGTTTGCTGGATTTGGCTGAGAATTGAGGAAGATTCAAGCTAGGGAAGTTGGCCACAGAAATATGGAATTTTTCTGGGTTTGAGCTCAAGGAGGAGTTTTGCTGCATGGGAGAGGCTTGCATGGCAAGTGTGGGTGACATGTGGCCATCCAGGTGGCTTTCCACCTCACATGGTGGCTGCCTAGTTGGCAATGCCTATTGGTCACAATGGAGGCTATGAATTGATGGCTCAAACCATGGATCCAAACCATGAACTCCCATGGTTTTATGCTAGAAAACTGTTGGAAATCCCCCAAAAATAGCTAAAATTCACCCAAAATTCGAATAAATCCACACAAAAGGACAAAAAGGGCAAAAAGGGGTGGACCTGGACCTGTTTGGTGCGTGGGCCGGCCAAACCGTGGGCCGGCCCACGGCTTTTGATCCGTGGTGGCGTGGGTCGTTGGCCCGTGCGCGGGCTCACGGGTCGGGCCCTGGGGGCCCGACCATTCCTTGGCCCGTGCGCGTCGAACACACCTTTTTTTTATTTTTTTCGTTGTTTCTTTTCTTTTTTCTTTATATACATACCTATATATATATGTACGTATTTCATATCGAAATTTTACATTTTTTTCTAAAATTATAAAATTCACTAATTCATCATTTCTCATCAAAATACCTCCATTTTACATTATTTTATCATTTATTTAATTATTTTCTTCAAAAATTGAATAATTTTTTAAAAATCATATTTTTCTCCCAAAATTCTATTTATCATTCTAAAAATTCAGGTATTGTTCTAAAAATTCATAAATCAATCCTAAAGATCATTTTCCTCAAAAAAACACATATTCCTAATAGTTTTTTGTGTTTTCTCCTTAAAATTGTATTTTTTTATATTATTTTCATTTTTTAATAATTAATTCAAAATTAAAAAAATTGAAAAAATTCTGTATTTTCTCATTAAAAGTATAGAAAATACATAGAATACATATATGTCGGATCCGTCAATCCGATGTCAAAAATATGGGTCGTCACATCCCATTAGGCAATAGAACAAGATACCAAGTATGAATTTGTGTGAGAGCATGGAGTTCAGCTTCCACATCAGCTATCCAAACAAGAGTTTAAAGTGCCTGCATAATATTTTGAGGTTTACCGCAAGTAAGAACAACAACATTAAGAGTTTTTGGCTGGAAGATGTCAACCTTTGCATTAGTGACCAAAGCATAGGCATTAATGGTGGCATGAGTACAAAAGGGAGTAGAAAACTGAGGTGAGTCTATCAATTGGTTGTGTTGTGTATCAAAGTAGAAGTTATGGAGAGAGGTGCAGGATGAAGTGTCTTAAAGTTGGGAGTCAAAACAAGAGATCAAGTTGAGTGCACGTGGTATAATAGTTGTAAGCATGATGGAAGTGAATAATGTTGTGTTGGTAGAAAAACTGGGGATAAAGAGAGTAGAAGCATGAGACAAAATGGGTGTAACGGATGTAGAAGAGAAGGGAAAATGGTTCTCATTAAAAATTACATGATGTGGCATGTAAAGTTTCCCTGTGAATATATCAAAACATAAACAACTCTTGTGTGAAGAGTTGAAGCCAAGAAAGAGACATCTTGCCGATCGAAGTTGTAGCTTGTGATGTGCATAGTCAAAGAAATGGACAATAAAGATAGTCGAAGAATCATAGATGATCATAAGCCAGAAGTTTCCCATATAGCGGCAAATATCATGAGACCATGTCCAAGACCGATGTAGGTAGCCAACTTATTAAATATACAATAGCAAGAAAAGCATAAGACAAGAATTCCAATGGTAAGGAGACATGTGCTGCCAGAGTTAATACAATTTCGACAATATGACGATTCTTCCTTTTAGCCAACCCATTTTGTTGAGGTGAATATGGACGAGATGCGATGGGAGATTTCGACATTAACCAAGGTTGTAAAGATAAGCCTAAGTTATGTACCTCAATCACTTTGCAATGCTTAAATACAAGAATGAAATTGACAATACAATTTCGACAATATCACTTTGCAATGCCAGAGTTAATACAATTTTGACAATATGACGATTCTTCCTTTCGGCCAACTCATTTTGTTGAGGTGAATATGGACGAGATGCGATGGGAGATTTCGACATTAACCAAGGCTGTAAAGATAAGCCTAAGTTATGTACCTCAAACACTTTGCAATGCCTAAATACAAGAATGAAATTGAGTTTCAACCATAGCTTTAAATTCCAAATATATTTTAATTAGAACCTCAGCCTTAGTGAATAACAAATAGATCCATGCAAAACGAGAATAATTATCAATGACAACAAAAAATATCTAGTATTGGCAAGAAAGACAACAAGAATTGAACCCATAAATCTGAGCGAATAAGTGCAAAATGTTTATTAGCTCTAAAAATTGAAACAAGTAAGGGAAGTAGAGAACTCTTCACAACTTGACATGAATTATTCATATCATGTATACAATGACATGTGGACTTAATTTATAAGAGAAAAAGAAATATTCATGATTAATGAGATAGACAACCAAACATGCGTATGATGAAGGTCAAATATAAGACGTTCTAAATAAATATCACTATAATACTATATTAGAAGTTACTTGATTTAAAAGCTATATAGCTGTCAAATAAAGGTCTAAGAATGAATATCAATTATGAATAAATAGATTATTGACAAGTCTTGTTCATTTTCTGATACTTTTGAACATATATTTTTAGTTCAAAAACACTTTGCAAATGAAAACAGTTCACATTCACATATAAGTTGCATTAATCAGGTAATGCAAATATTTGAAGTCCTAGGGATTTGTAGTAATCGTTCAATGAATTATACACATTTGCTTCAGTATATTTAGGTAGTTGTTGCTTTTTTGATACTCTTAAAAACCTACATGGAGGTTTCTATGCTGCTAGAATACTTAGGTAGTTGTTGCTCCACTAACATGGGTATTAAAAAAAAAATTAAGTATGAAATTACACAAAAAAAGGTTTTTTGTAACATTAAAAAAAAAAAACTATGCATGCCGCCCATTCGCGTGGCGGAGAGAGGCTGGTAATGTATAGGTCAATACTATTTGATATATGAATGAATTTTTTGATCTCAATATTAATCTTCTTCAGATGTTCTAGAAATGTTCATATAAAGGAGGGCATGTAATATGAAACGGAATGTAAGTGTCGTTAATATTTTAAAATCCTAACCTTTTTTTTTTTCATACTTTTGCTCCTCTAACCGGAGTAGTTGTACATTTAAAAATTATATATATCAAGATGTCTTTTTATAATTATTTAAAAAAAACTAACAAATAAACAAATCTTTGTTGAGTTAATTAATACTAGACATTAAGATAATAAAGATATATTTTTATAATTTTTTTTTTCCAAAGAAAAGAAAGGAAATTTAAAACGATGAACCCAAAAAAGAAAGAGAACAACCAAAAAAAAAAAAAAAAAACTTGATGAAACAGAGGAATCAGTCATAATACCCATTCTAAATTGACATGTCTTTGGTTAGAATAAAATTATGAAGTAATTTTGATACGAAAAGCTTACTCTATTGGGAACATGATGCTTCCCCTGAGAAAAAGAAGAAATGATCATAATTTATTCTATTTTCTTTTTTGTATTTATTATTATTAGATGAGGTTGTAATTAGTATATTCATCAAATAATCTTTCACTCACTAGAACATTAACACTAAATTTATAATAACTTAATAACTCTTGATTATGAAAAATTTTGTTACCTGAAAGTTCAAGTAAAGATGACAATAGAATGTGAGGGTGAAAGTTCAATTAAAGAAGTAGAATGTGAGGGTGAACAACCTGAAAGTTCAAGTAAAGATGTAGTAGATCTAAATGGAGAAGAAGAAAGAAGAATAGTAATTCTTCTTTAGCAAGACGGGAGGAGAGGGAGAGGCACTGTGTAATTCTAGTAGGAGAGATACCAACCAAGTGAGATCGGCAACGACATTAGCAAGATGACAATGTTCAAGTTTGGCACTAAAAAGTGAGATGACAAGCTGCTTAGAGGACGACCAAGTGATAAGATTAGTACCTAAAAAGGCACAAGTAAGAACAATAGCGTTAAGGAGTTTTGGCTTGAAGATGTCAACTTTTGCATGGGTGACCAAAGTATAGGCATTAATGGTGGTATATATATAGAGGGATTAAAAGACTAAGGTGAGTGTATCAATTGATTGTGTTGTGTATAAGAACAGAAGGTATGGTGAGAGGCGGAGGGTGAAGTGTCCTTGGGTTGGAAATCAAAACAAGAGATCAAATGTTGTGTTTGTAGAAGTGGGAATAAAGAGAGTGGAAGCATGAGAGAAATTGGGTGTAAAGGATGCAAAAGAGAAGGGAAAATGGTTTGCATTAAAAAATACATTGTCGTGATATGTAGAGTTTCCCTGTGGAGATATCAAAACATAAATAGCCCTTGTGCGAAAAGTTTTTGCCAAGAAAAAGACATCTCAACAATTGAAGTTCTAGCTTGGATGTGCATATGGTCAAAGAAATGGATAACAAAGATCATCGAAGACTCGTAGATGATTATAAGCGAGAAGTTTCCCATATAGCAGCAAATATGGTGAGATCATGTCCAAGATCGATGAAGGTAGTCGAACAACTAAATATACAATTGCAAGAAAAACATAAGACAAGAATTCCAGTGGTAAGGAGGCATGTTCCATTAGTGTTAATCCCATTTTGACAATATGATGGTTCTTCCATCCAGCCTACACATTTTGTTGAGGTGTAATAGACAAGAGATGCGATGGGAGATGTCAACATTAACCAAGGCCATAAAGATAGTCCCAACTTTGCAACACCTCAATACAAGAATGAAATTGAGTTTCAACCATAGCTTTAAATTGCAAATAATATTTTAGAACCTCATCCTTAATCCATAATAGATAGATCTATGTAAAATGAGAATAGTTATCTATGAATAAAAAACCTATCTAGCATGCCAGTTAAAGAGACAACAAGAGTCGGACCCATAAATCATAGTGAATTAATTGCAAAAGGTTTGTTAGCTTTGAAATTGACACATGAAAGGGAAGAAGACAACTCTTCACAACTTGACATGAATTATTGATATCATGTATCCAACAACACATGAACTTAAATTATAATAGAAAAAGAAATATTAATGATAAATAAGATAAATAAGCAAACATGCTTGCAATGACGATCAAATGTAAGATAATCTAAATAACTACCACTTTAATACCATATTAGAAGTCACCTGATCTAAAAATTATATTGCTGTCAAATTGTCAGGACCCCTTCCCTAGGCAAAAAGGTGGCTCGACCGATACAGTGACCCACCGAATCCACTCATCAAGTCGAGTTCTCTCAATCACTATTAAGCCTTTCGAATCGTAACAACAACAAATAATATCAGAATAATTTACAGATTCAAATATGAAAGTAAGCAAATATTACGAGGATTGATCATTGTATTACATAATGTTTCATTCAAAATATACAGTTGACCATATATATATATACACACACATACACACACAAATATGACCAACCTCTAACAAGAAGACCAAGAAAAGGGAAAAGGAATCGTCAGGGGACTAGGGAACCACCATGCCTTTCCCTCTGTCAGCCGCCAAAGAACTTGAAATGTTAGTAGAGTATTGAGCCTAAAAGTCAACGTAGTACAGTGAGTAGTAAGACCAGCATGTTACTCATAACCAACATTCCAAAACATTGCATGTATGCATGAATAGTAAAATGATATAATGTTCGAATGCATGGCATGGTATAAAAGCAGTTATAAACGATTCAACATAGAAGAACATTTCAAATACATGCTAGTTAAAACTGTATCTACGCCAGGGTATCAAGTCAACGAACCCAACCTAATGGTCATTGCTTGAGTAGGTCGTAAGTCAGGCATACCGGCCACTCAAGCTAGTCGTAACCTAGGCATATTCCTTGAATACCCTAACCCGGCGCTCGGTCCTCAAGTGTCAGCGCTTGAGCGGGTCAGAAGCTAGACGCATTGATCATATATCCTAACCTAGCGCTTGGACCTCGAGTCTAATCTCAATCACATTGTGTACCCTGACCCCACGCTCAGTCTTCGAGCCTATGGTCTCATTACCCGTGTACATTTACATATTTCAAAACCAATCTGATGTATCTCAATCACATGAAACCATTTAGACCATGTCATTTCACTCATGTTTTATGCAATGAATGTAAGTTAAAGTAAACGCGTGAATCAAACAACTAACCTCGGGTCCCGTGCACCAATGTCCTGCTGACACTTGACCCAATCTCGCAGTACACATTCAAATTTGTATTGTTTAAAATTAATTTTAGTCCTCTTTAGAATGTGGCTTAATCCCTTATTCTATTGTCTCTAATCGGTCTCAATCGACCAAAATTCAATTTGGTCAAATTCAGTCAAACAATCAAACTTGGTCAAAATTGGTCAACATGATCAATTTTGGTCACCTTTGGTCAATTTGAGTCAAAATTGGGTTAATTTGGTCAAAATAGAATCAATTAGGTCAAAATCCTCAAATTTCAACACTTCGCTAAATTTTAAGCTTTTTGCTCTTCTGCGCAACAAATATGTCAATTTTCTGCCATCAATCCGTGTGTCGAATTTGCACAAAACTTTTAGATTTCATCTACACCTTCTAAAAATTTACCATAATTTTAGATTTTGATTTTTGGACATCATTTGCTATAGTTTTTAAATGTAATAACAAGAATTGAAAATTTTCGTTTCTTATGTGACAGGCAGTCACATTGTGCATCAGTCAACCCCCTTACCCAACTCAGATTGGGGCAAAATTTAGTATACATGTTTTTGACACATACACTGACAACTCCACCAAATTTCAGCTCAAGAGACTAATTTGTTGTCTGTCAATTGATCCCCTACATTCTCTATTATGTAACATTTTTTTCAATATTTAAGTTTTCCAATGACTTTTAGGTGCCTAATTATCCCTATTTTCCCATTGATTTGAGGCCTTCTCTAACATGTTTTGTAAGGCTTAGATCTCATAACATTAACAGTTCAAGTCTCATCCAAAACAATAAGCAAATATGGCAATGATCACTCTCAAATACACCCTATTACGCTTAGCACATATCAACAATTCTGAAAATTTTTAAGTACTAAATTTCATATGTAACTAGGTATCTTTGCATGCATATAAAACCATGAATATAGGGGCTTAAGGTTTAGGTTTTATACCTCTTTATAGCCTCAAATATGAGGTTTAAATCACTCCAAGTTTCGGCTCAAATGGATGGTCCTAGCTACTTCAAATGTCGCCTCAAAGATGCTTTTATAAACTATTTTCTGCTAGAACTGTTGTAACAGTTAACAACTAGTTAACTTTAGCACCTTATAAACCATGTGTAAGATCTTGATTTTTGTTTTCTATCAATTGGAGATTGAAGTATACATAACAAAGAACAAAACTAGTGGTCTTACCTGAAATTTCAAATTGTCTTAATACCTGAAATTCAAGTTTAAAACAAACTTTATTGGTGCATATACGTATATATATAGAATTTTCATTGATAAGGAATTAATTAATTGACATAAAAGCATATAGGGATATGCATTAATTCATATGAGACACATAGAAAAGTTGGGTAAATATACTCTTTTCTATCTAAATAGGAAAGTAATATTTTAAATAATAAAGTATGATATTAATATAGAAAAGTATGTGTATAAAGTATTAATTAGATATATTCATGAAAATAATATTTTGTTTAGTGTGATAGTAATATATATATAGAAAAGTATATGTGCAAAGGAAATACATTCATGAATGTAATATCTTATTTAGTATGATGTTAAGGTATGCATATATAGGAAATGATAGTCCCCCATTAGAAAAATAGAAAGACTAGTTGAAAGAGGACTCTATATAAACCCCCTTATTCTACCCATTTCATTCATCCCAAAGACAAGAGTTGAAAATTTCTCTTACTCTTTCTTTGCCTCCTTCTTGGCAACCTTAGTCCTAGTCCTTCTCTTGAGCTATTCTAAATAGCTTGTGAAGTAGTAGCAACGAAGTGCTACGAAAGTTAGGAAGCAATCTCAATGTGAGTTTCTTTCCCTTCTTTTAATTTATTATTTTGATTTAGATAATGCTTGCTTGTTTTATTAGTTTGATTTTATTCTTGTCCTTTGCATTTATGTTATTCAGTTATTATGTTGCTCATGACCAAGAGAGTATACTCTGTAGTTGCGTCTTGTACAATCTTCTACATCATGAATTAATAGGGGTGTTCATCAACCCGATTAACCCGACCGAACCGACCAACCCGAACCTTTTGGGTTGGATTTTTAACTATATTTGGGTTGGGTTGGGTTTTAAAATGCTTAACCCGAACGGTTTGGGTTGGGTTGTGGGTTTAACCCCCATAACCCGAACATGACCCTACCCAAATCAAAAAATACCCTAGGTTTTGTGCAATTGATTTTGGTTCTAAAATAAAAATGATTCAAGTAGATGATGCATTTTGTTGCTTGGAACGAAAGCAGAAGCACGTTATTCAAGTTTTTGTATAAGATTGATGCATTAACCATTATATATCTGATAAAGGGGATCCTTGTACTCGTTTTGTATTAGATTGATGCATTAAACATCATTCTTTATTTATTACTTTGCCTATTGCTTAGTCATTTGTAATATATTTATAGTATTCCTACTATTGTTCAATCTATTATAAATCAATATTTTTCACCTGTTTCAAATTTGTTCTATCTAATAATTCTTCTTGTTTATTTTCAAATCCTCATCTTCCTATTTGAATTTTTGCTAATGTTCTTCTCATTTCTTGTAATTTTTCTAGTTTAGTCTCACAGCTTGTAGTTCATTCTCTTTACATTGCTTCTTGTTCATTTATAAAATGTTCACCTATACCTAGGCAAGGAATGTTATTTTCAAATAAAAAACTTGTAAAAATTTTGAAATTCAACCCCGATAACCCAACCCAAATTGAATCGAACCCGAACTATTTGGGTTGGGTTGGGTTTAGCCTTAGATTGGGTTGGGTTGGGTTTCAACTTTTCCAACCCGAACTGTTTGGGTTGGGTTGCGGGTTTACCCCAAACCCAACCCAACCCAACCCACGAACACCCCTATGAATTAAAAGTCAATCTGAATGTTACACTGTTTGAACTATTATTTATCATGCACTAATATATTGTTTATGACCAAGAGAGTATGTTCTGTAGTTGCGTCCTGTACGATCTTCTACATCAGAAATCAAAAGTCAATGTTTGTGAATGTGAATGTTATATGGTTGGAGTATTTAGATACTGTTGGAATATTTATTTACTATGCTCTTGCACACAAAAATGAGATTAATCACACACCGGTACGGGGGACTTTCTGTGTTCCATGTAGAATTGGAACTGGCTGTCAAGACTGACACCAGAATAGAACGGGTTTCAGGAAGGATCCCACTAGAGATGGGTTGAGTTTCAGAATTGATCTCTCTCACTAAATCTGAAGCACAGAGGTTATCCTCGTTCAGTCTAAATTACGACTGAAATAATTTATTGTTTGAATCAAATTAATACCTGAAAGTGTTTGATATGCTCGTATTATTTGGTTGGAATAATGAATTAAATAGATGGAATGATTCACTGGGCTTCTTAGCTCACCCCCCAATTTTTCATGTCTCAGGGAATTAATCAGCTTACGAGGAGGTTTATCTATTAAAAGTTTTTATTTATTTCATTGTAGGGCACATAGGCCCAAGCTATCATGTATTTCAGCTTTAAATTTATTTTTTTTAGAATTTTCGAATGAATAAATAAATAATCTTATTTACTATGATGTCATTTTGTACATAGACTAATGTACACATGAACCCTAATGGATTTGGGTCTAAGAAGAAGAAAATGTAGCACAGGCCCGTCTCCCTGACATCCCAAGATTTTTTATCAAAGAAAGTTAGACGGTCAGATGACGTGGAAGATGAAAATTTTTAAGTACTAAATTTCATATGTAACTAGGTATCTTTGCATGCATATAAAACCATGAATATAGGGGCTTAAGGTTTAGGGTTTATACCTCTTTGTGGCCTCAAATGTGAAGTTTAAATCACTCCAAGTTTCGACTTAAATGGATGTCCCTAACTACTTCAAATGTCACTTTAAAGATGCTTCTATAAACTATTTTCTGCTAGAACTGTTATAACAGTTAACAACTAGTCAACTTTAACACCTTATAAACCATGTGTAAGATCTCTATTTTTGTTTTCTATCAATTGGAGATTGAAGTACACATAACAAGGAACAAAACTAGTGGTCTTACCTCAAAAATAGGCTTCGGATGGGTTAGGAACCAACCCTTTGAAGATTGGATCAACACAGTTTCTGTAGTTTTAGCACCCAGCTATGTTAAGTACCCCACCTTCGTGGTTGTTTTCCTCTCTTATGGTCGTGTGATTTGAGGACAAACCCAGTATTGTAAAGGGAAGTAAAAGCTTTCAAAAGACTATAATATCAGGGAAAACGAATTCAAGATGAAAGAGATGCAAGCTGTTGAAGGAAGCTCGTTCAACTAAAAATTATGCTCAAAAAACTAGGTTTTGTTGCATGTTGGAGCATTCTTGCATGGCAAAAAGGAGTGCCACGTGGCCATCCACGTGGCTCATGAGTTGTCATGCAAGGTGCCTTGTTGTCCTTGCCTATTAGTTTAGTCAGAAGGCTGGTTGGATGGTAAAAACTATGGCTCAAAACCATGGATTTTGCTAGTTTCTCACATAGAAAACTCCTGGAAATTGTAGAAAAAACGAAGGAAAAAGCGAAGAAGAAAAGGGGGAAAAGAGAGTAGAGGCACGTGGGCCTCCTAAGCGCTTGGGTCGTGTAACACTCCATATTTTATTTTGACATATAAATTAATTTAAATTAAAATAAATGTGTGTAAATACATGTATTTGTACGAATTATGTGTGTACATATGTATGATTATATACATGTATTAAAAATATATGATACGTGTATAAATTAATTAAGTAAAATAGTATTAAAATAATAATGATAATAATAATAATAATAATAATAATAATAATAATAATAATAATAATAATAATGTTTGTGTAAATAAAAAGGAAATAGATGAATTTTTAAAAAAATCAAATAAATATAAAATTGTCCGGAAACAAGATTTAAATGTTTATTACAATATTTATTAAAGAAATAAAATAAATTATGTCGGTTCAAGTGGAGAAAAAATCGAAAAACAAAACAGATACTTATAGGGCCTTTTTGAACTGATTTTGGAAAAAAAAAAAAGAACTGAGCAAAAATTTCTTCTATGAACAGTAACCATAGGTACTGTTCATATGCGGTTACTATTCATCCGGTTACTATTAATCTCATTTTTAATCGTAGAATAGAGAACGAAAAACAGAAAGAAACGAATAAATTTTAGACATCTGTTTTTTGGTAATCGGAGATTCGATTTTTGTCTGGAGATAGTCAAAATGATCCAGATCAGATTTAGAGCAATTCTAAGCGATTAAGGTAAAATTCTGAAGCCTTAAATTAGTTCAAATTATTTCTCATAGGCTAACAACATCAAAATCACAAAACTGATCAGTGATTTGGGTGTTTTAACACACGGAATGATCCGAAGTGAATTGAGCTCAAATCTTCCTTTTAAATTGATGAATGAAAGATTCTAGACTAAATTCTGAAAGTTTTGACTGTTCATTTGCAGTTTTTGAGAGATCTACAAGTTTTTGAGAAGATCTGAAGCTTTTGGAGGCTGAAAATCCTTTGAGCAAGCATAAAATTTGATTCGTTCGATGTTTGAGGTAACAGTCAGAATTAAAGTTGTTCAAATCTGAATTTGGAAGAAATTGAATATAATTTTGTATGCTGATGTGGTGAATAGGAAATCCAAATTTTTAGGAACCCTTTTTTTAAGGAATTTCATGTAGATGGGTTTTTAATGGTGTATAACCTCAAGAAGAGTTTAATTGGAGGCCACAGAAATGTAGAGAACAAAAATCTGTACACATTGACACCAAATTTGTAAATTTTGGATGTCAAATGGATTTTTTTGTGAATGATTGACCAATGAGATTATTTATAAAAATTTCAGAAATTAAAGAAAAAATATGATTGGGAAGCTTAATTATTTTATTTCCTGTCATAAAAATATGATATTTGAGTAAAAAATTAATGTTAAAAGTTATGGAGACTGTTTGAGTTAATGCACAACAATACGTGAGGCCTAATGTGCGTGTCAAATTAAATATAAGAAAATAAATACGTTAGAAATTATTATAAAAATGAATTAAATTTGATTTGTGCATCTGAAATTATGTTTGATGTTAACTATGGTGAATGAGATACGTGCCCAACGGGATTAGTTGTTGGTATTCTGTGAGTATTTCTTTATCTTGGTCATTTATATGACATTGTAGATATAAAATGAATTTGAATGTAAGCATGCTATTCGTATTGACATATTTGCATTTGATTTGACATTCATGAAATTTTATTTATACGGCAACGTGTTTTGGATTTGCAAGAGCATATCTAAAATGTGATATCGTTTCGATGGACTGAGTCATGGGGAATAATACTTCTTATGTGATAATCCATGTAAGACTGAGCCACGAGAAGTATCGGCTTTTCTCTATGTGATAATCCTCGAAATGGTTATGGAGTAGGTGATAATTAGATATACAGTCTACTATTGTCTAGGCCAGACAAGAAGTGAGATTGACTGTACTTTTGAAGAATATGGATGTGCATGGTTTTATAAATGATGCATTGAAAATGACATGATCACTATGTTGAATGCATATATGTATGATTGGAATGTGCATAACGAATTTAAATGTTTTATTTAATTTGATTTTCTGCATGATTATTTAAATGCATCTAAATGTCATTGATATAGATTACTCACTGGGCATGTTGTAGCTCACTTATTATATTCACCATTTCAGGAACAGATAAAAAAGGAAAGAGGTCAGTGTGAGAAAAGTAGACAACTCTTCCGTTATTGTTGGGTGTGTAGACTTAATTCTATGGTGAACTTTACTTTTGTATAATTATAATTATCACTATAAATGTAATATCATCTAGAGGAGTATGAATTTGTTTATACTAGGCATGAGTGTGAAATGATGTGGATTTTGAATTATACATTATGATTGAGGATAATATGTGGCATATTATTATCTGCATGAACTATGGATTAATAATGTTGTTTATCAGGTGATGATTTTATTTTGGATAAGTTAAAGTTTTAAAGGAGACTCTGTCAAAATTTTTCTATGGATATGAAGTACTTTTTGAGAGGATGAGGCTGACATAGTATTATATAGGTAGATATAGCGTATATGGTATTATGTGTCGGTCGTGACGTCACTTATATGAAGTAGGTTGCGACAAGTCGACCTACATGCCAAGCCCAGGCGCTTGTGTGCCCGACCCGCACGGGCTCACAAGGTAGTGCGACAAATCTCCCCCGCACGGGCCAGCGAGCCCGTGCGGCCAAAACGATTTTTTTTCCTTTCTTAATTTCTATTTCTCTTTTTTTGTGAATATATATATATATATATATTCTTTGTCCTTTATTGTTATTATTATTATTATTTAATTTATTCACTTAGATATTCACCAATTTTCATCAAAATCTTTACTATTCCTCTATTTTCATCATTTATACATTTTTTTCAAAAATGATTTATTTTACCCAAAAATTAGCATTTTTCTCCCAAAAATTCAATAATCATTCTAAAAAATTATATTTTCTTCAAAAACTACATTTCATTTATAATTTATGTATTCTCTTCCCAAAAATTATATTTCTCAATTATTCTAATTTTTTGCAATTAATGATTAAAAATTAGGAAAAAATTGAAAACATTTATGTATTTTTATTAAAAATTTTAGAAAAATATATGAGAATGCATACATTAAACCTATTAATTTTGCGTATCTAAAATATGGGTCGTCACACAAGTAAAGGTCTAAGTATAAATATTAATCATGAATAAATAGATTATTAACAAGTCTTGCTCACCTTCTTTACTTTGCAATTGAAAATAGTTCACATTCACACACACACATACATTATCTTTCTTTTAAAAGAAATATTTTGCATTAATCAGCTAATGTCAAAATTTAAAGTCGTAGGGATTTGTAGCAATTCGTTTATCAATTTCAATATCGTTCATTGAATTATACACATTTGTTTAATTATAAAAGTATTGGAAAGAATTATCAAAATTTTCAAATGCACTTTTTGAAATAAAAGTGATTGTACCGCATTTTCTACTGGTAGCCCATAACAACAACATGACTAGCACAATAACGTTGAAGTAATTAAAAGGTAGTCAAGGCGGAATCAATGGATATATCAGTAGTAGTTGGCCCTACAAAATATTGCCATGGCAGTTGCTTAGGAAGTTTGTCAAAAGGGGGAGTGAGCGTTCTACTAGAAAATAGGGGTGTTCGTTGGTTGGGTTGGGTTGGGTTGGGGGTAAACCCGCAACCCAATCCAAACAGTTCGGGTTAGAAAAGTTCAAACCCAACCCAAACTAATCTATGGTTAAACCCAACCCAACCCAAATAGTTCAGGTTTGCTTTGGGTTGGGTTGGTTTATCGGGTTGGCTCTAATTCAATATTTTTTATTATATTTTAATGTTTTTGTTACAAAAGAACTATTAAATTAAAATTTTTCTGTATATTTATTTTTAATTATATTTTATAGTTAACTCATTATACATACAAAAATAATATTATTTTTAAAATCTTCTTATTATTTTGATTTACATAAATTTAACATTAGTAAAACTTAATGATGTCATCTTTCAAATTGAAATTCTTCTAGTATGAAATAGATGATTTTATAGAAAGAAAAAATAATTATTATTAGTTTTTGAAAATAATAGATAGTATTTATATAGAAAGAAGATTTGATATAACATAAATAATCATACCAATTTAAATAATTACTTATAAGTTTATCATTTTATATAATAAAAATATTTCAAAAACTTATTTCATTTATTTTTAAAAGCATTTATAATTAAAAAAAGAAGAATAAGTAAAATTGGGTTGGGTCGGTTTCGTTCGGGTTTTTAAGTATTCAACCCGCAACCCAACCCAAACCCTTCGGGTTAAGCATATTAAAACCCAACCCAACCCAAATAACTAATGCAACCCAACCCAAACCAACCCAAAAGGTTTGGGTTGGGCGGGTTGGTCGGGTTGATGAACACCCCTACTAGAAAATTCAAAATAAAACCAAGCCATATGCATATTTTAATACATTTATACAATTTTTTTAGTTAGTTTTCACACTTTTTATTATGAGGTGATAATGTTTTAGTCCCAAATAATCACGGAACATTTAGCTGCAAATTCTCTACCTTATTTTCTTGTATTTCTCACTTAATTCCGTCGTAGTTATTGCTTCCATCTTCAACCAAATTCCCCCATACATGTCCTATATTGATCACACCTTATAAACACGCCATTCCTCTCATCTTCTCTTCATCATCACCAATGCAGTTCATCGCTACTATTACTACCACTGTAAAGTACTAGTTCTAGTATTAGCCATAGAAGTATTCTCATAAATAATTTGATCTAGTGTGAGAAAATGCCCACCAACGCAATATAATTCGCTATTCTTACCATTATCCTCTTCCGTTTCTTTTGATGATCATTAGCTATGGTGCTGTATATGGCTGCTTCAGAGTAAAATGTGTCGGACTTGGGTGCTAGAGCTGATGGAAAAACTGATTCTACTTGCTCTTTACTCGATGCTCTTACTATAATGATAAGCATTTGTTGTACTGAACCTTTTGCTCAAATATTACAGGGGCTCGATATGCCTAGTTACTTATTAATTTATTTTTAAAAGATTGGCATTGTCCTTGAGATAGAAAGGTTTGTAAACCCATGCTATGCGTACATATTATTAAATAATTTCCTTTTATGAATGCCGACAAAGTACATATGAAGAATGTCAATACAAAATAAAACAAAAGAAAATAAAGATTCTTGAATAGGCCTAAGAAGGAAAATATAATAATAAAAAAATATTAAGGATGCATATATAAAGAGCATGCTGGTAGTAAAGAAGTTTACATTCATATTGTTGGAACTAATTATCATATACTTGATATATTAAAACAATCAACAAAAGTAGAGAAATGTTGCAAAATACTTTTAAAAAATTTAATTACATTATGTTATGTTTATGTATAAAATTACTACACAGATTTATTTGAGTGAAAGTATATATGTGTGTGTGTGATACATAATATATTTCTTTTTGTGGGTCTACCTTTTGGTATCAAGTATCTACATTAGGATTTTAATTTGAATCTCAGTTAGGTTACACTGTAAATGGGAGGTCCGAGTCTTTGTATTCACACAAATCAAACTCAAGATCTTACTTGAGTGTTACATAGTCACTTCACTCTTACTGACCCCTAAACACCCCGCATTAGTATATGTACATCATTCACTAATTTATAATCTTTTCTTTTCAATGGTTGGGATTTATAAAATCATGA
>JAJIYU010003404.1:0-26863 GCA_030144865.1 Tinospora cordifolia
CCTTCACCCTGTGCTCCTCAACTACCTCATTTGCTATCAGAATTGCATCAGTGATCTGCCTATCTTTGACAAACGCCATTTGGTGTTCACTTATAATCCTTGGCAGCACCTGCTCAATTTATCTTTGGACAACTTCTCATTTCACCAGGCTTCCCAGACACACCTTTCCACACCAAAAAGTATCTCTTCAACTTCTTCTCAATTTGACAAACCCTTTTGGAATTAAAGAGAGACAAGAAATACATTGGGATTGCCTTCAAGACTGCCTTAATCAATGCCAATCTGCCGCCCTTACAAAAACATCCATATTTCCACCATTCTGACCTTCATGATATGCAAAAAGCACTGGATCTCAGGAAACTCTTGATTTTGGATTACCCCTCAACAGGAGCCACAAGTATTACATCAACCAATATTGAGCTTATTCTTTTAGTACCATCCCAGTAAAATCCCTTATCTGCCACAGCAACAACCCTGAGCACTTTTTCTTTCACTATGTCTCTCGTATTTTGGCTTCTCCAACAACAGCAGCTCTATACAGCAATTACTCCACATTGTCTACACTTAGGTATTAAAATTAGAGTTTTCACTATACGCTTAGAGGTTTCATTTTTTCAGAAACTGCTAAAACCTTTATAACACCAAAATATGAAATTAAAGTCCTGCTTTTCATGAGTTTGGAGACATATTAGGACAGGTTCGGAGTGTACACATAGGCAGAGATAATTACATAAATAAAATACAAGAAATGGGCATATTATCTTGAGATAACGTCAATCATGTACTAGGCAAAGGAACTCCAATAAAAGAAAGTGTCTTAGATAAAATTATATAACGTAAAAACAGATAACGCTGCTTAAGAACAATAATATAAAGCAGTGAGTTTTCTGATTAAATAGTCATGCATGTGATCAAAATTAAAGCAACCTCAATTAATATCATCCATGCCCAGGTTATGGGACAATTGGGAGCATTTATTACAGGAACAACTTATTCATGCTCCAAAGTATTTAAAAAAAGAAAAAAAAAAACACATAGAGCCACTAGGATCAAGAAAACAATTAAACCAAATATACTAAAGCATCACAAGAAGCTTTAGCAACACAATTGGGAAGGACTGAGATTACATTCTTTGAAGTAATGGTTAAAGGCAATGACCAGTGGAAGAAATCTGCTGCTTTACACTATCACTATTGTGTATCAGAGTAAAATATTCCAAAACTAAAGCTTCTTAACCTTAGTGGCACTTCTTTGTTTGCTTAACTTAAATGCCTTGACTCGCTTTAAAGCTCTTTTTTCTACAATCTGCACTGATCTATAATCCTCATATACAGATGTTGCATAGCATGATTTTTTTTTTATTCAAAATGTTGAATGCATGCATATGACATTGCCAATGATACAGGCAACGATTTCGAATCATCATTAAAATGAGAGTTCAAGATGAAAACAATAGTATGTGCCTGAGCATCAAGATTAAAGAGCAAAATCAAAATATGGCAGACAATCTAAAGAAAGTTAAAAAGACAACAGCCAACCTTTGAGTCAAACTCCTGAACATCTTCCACCAATTTAAAACATAAATCCCAACATGTTGGGAGAAGGTCGATGAAATCTGGCTCAGAAAAGTTTGAGTCTTCAACAAGGAAACTTAGAGATCGACAAGCTGCCAACTGAAGTAATACAACCATCGTTCAATTAGAATGGTGCTTCATAGCAATAAAACATTAAATATGAAGTTTTTTAAAAAATTAAAAAAAAAAGTGCCATTAGACTTCATTGAACGAAATTATCATACCCTGACAGCTAAGTCTTTGCCCTGAAGCAGTTTGATTAATGCACAGTAAACAGGTCTTTTTGTATCATCTTTAATCTGCCAGAGAACAAGCATTAGGTTTCAATACTTTCAAGCATTTTAAAAAAGAAATCTACTTCATTATCAAATCAGTATTCACATTCAAATTTTTTGCCAAGACATTGACAAACTATATGAGATGATTAATACATGAGCAACAAATCGTTTATATTCTCATGTTCAGAAATCTTCCATTCAACCCCTATGATCCTACTAAAATGTTTAAATATTGAGAAATGTGACTCAATCGCCAATTAAAGCATTATTTTCAACTCAGCATTACCCTTATCAACTATAAGAGATTAAGAGGCCAGCCTATCAAGGACCAAATTTTTTGCAAGATAATATATGACTTTCTAAATTATTTTAGGTTGCATGCTTCATCTACCTAACCTTCCCATTAACGGTCAATACATCAGAGCAATCAAAATATCAAAGTCATTGAATTATATAATTTGTAATTAGGTTCACCATTGATCAATTTGAATTACTCCCATAAAAAAAAATTGTAACCTATTAATTGCAAGTAAACAAACTCAAATAGTAAGTGAATCAGATGAAGTTGCCAGTTGAATCAATCTGAATCCTTTGTTGGAAAGGTTTGACTTGATAATTAGTGAAAAAGAAAACCTAATGTACTTTTTAATTATATGGGTGTTTCGTATATACTACATAGAATACACTGCTCACAGTCACATGGTGAATCTTGTAATGAACCAATCAAAATCCCTATCAGACATATTTTTTTCTCAATCAATGATTAAGGTATGTAATTTTCATTGGTTGAGCTTAAAAAAGTATTTCTTCTGCAAGTTAAATGACTAAATATAATTCTTCATAATTTATACAATAAAAAATTTTAACTTATTTTAATTCACAACATTAGATATATTATTTACTTAAGTATATTATATGGTTTTTTATTAATATAGATGTATATGTGGAGTGAGGGACCAATGAATAAATAAATATTTCTTCAAACTTCTAAATAATTAGCTAACGGTTTGATTTAGACCCACCTCGCCTTATAGAGGCTTTGTGCCTCACTCCACCTTTCCACTTTAACAACACTGAGTTACCTTAATTAGTTTTCTCTCATTTTAACTCTAATTGAGATTAAATCCAACTATCTTCCAAATGGATTTATTTTTTAAATCTTTGTTGTAACATTTAAGAATAAGTCTACCTTAATATCATTCTTGTTAACTTAATTTTTCAGTGCATTTTTTCTTCATTGCCTACACTCTATTTCATAAAGCATGATTGGCCAAATAGTTCGCAACTCAACAACATAGCCTTTTCCCAAAGAAATAAGATAGGCCACATGAGTTTGCTTCTTGCATTCCATTCTATCATGAGGTAAGTTTTGATTTGACAAAGTTTTATGTCAGTTTTAAATAATTGAAGGCAATCCCCCACCTGAGTTTGGACTTGAGACCAACTACCTATATGGGTATGCAAGCATATATGATTGGCCACATAGTTGTCATAAAATTTTCCCAACAGCTACAATGGATTTGTAGGAATAGTACTTAGAATTGAGAATTTGACACCATCTAGTATTTCACAGTATACCAAGCACACCTAACTGCAAATTTTGCTCCATCAAGTCTCCTATTAATCCTTAAACTAATAGTTCACAATTTGCAAAGCTTCTTCTCAAACTTCTTAGTGAGCATTATCCCTCAATTTAGTTTTATTGTTTAGCATTACATCATTAAAGAAGATCATAATATCATTTGAATGTACCCATCAGGGTATTGGTGGGGTGGTTATGAGAAGAGGTCATGACCAAAGAAGTCTTGGGTTCAACTTCCAACCCTCCTCTTGAGCTTTTCCAAATTCTTCAAGAAGGGTGGGTCCCTCTTATGGCTTGGATCTCCTAGGTCCTAGCCTTGTGGGCGGATAGGAGCCATTGTACATTAGTCGAATGGTAAGGGAAGGATATTACAGTCTCAAAAAATTCAAATAAAATAAAATATCATCTGAATGTCAATTCAATTTATCCACATTTAGTACAAAAATAAATTAGAATGCTAAGGAATAAAGGAATAAATAACACAAAGCAATCGCAAGATCACTGCTAATTCTAAGATGAACATAAACAAAAATTTAAAGATAAAATTTACAACAAAAGTATCAGAGAAATGCTAGGAATGACCCTAAGCATATATAAAAAGAAAGAAACATTAATGTGGCTTGCATGCATGATATAATGAATACCATTAAATGCATTAAATCATTAATTAGTAAGAGTGATCTACTGGCCATCTACGATAAAGACAGAGGTCAAGGAAATTCCATATAGCACACATAGTTACCTAAAAAATTATAATTAAATAACTTAATCTTTGATAGATTAGAGTGAAGGAAGCAAATCAATATAATTCGCCTTGGGCAATTGGGGAAAAGGCAGTATTAATCAGAGTTAAGTAGCACAAACAATACATGAGTTATGTGTTGGTTCTACATGAAGAACTTACTACAACTGGAAAATCCCTAGTTCACTCCTCTTGTAGTGTTTTGATGATTTATTACTCATAACAAATATCATTCATCAAGTCAACGTAATTAATATTGTCTAGTTTCTCCTAGCTTTTGCGTCCTTTTTTCACACAATTAAGAATTATCTCCAAAGCCACTTCATCCTATCATTGATTTCCTTGTTGCCTAAGTCAATGTTGTTATCGATTCACCTGCTTTGTGCCTCCATCTAAGAAGGGATTCTTGGGATAGAGAATCTCTTAAAGTATCCTCCCTTCTTAAGTTTCATGATTTTGTTTGCCTCTCTAATGATTCTACCAGAGTGCCCTGGCCCTTAGAGTCCTCCGGGAGTTCTCTTTCAAACTGTTTTCGTCTCATCTTTGTTCTCCAAATGCTCCTACAACTTTTATTATGTATTATCAACATCCTGCATGACTCCATTTGGAAAGCCCATGTTACTTCAAAAGCCAAATTTTTAAGATAGACTATTGCTCGTGACAGGTTGGACTGTGCAGATACTTGGCAAAGGAGATTTAAGAAGTGATCCCACTCTGCCAGCCAAAGTTGTTTATGCAAAGTTGTAGAAAGGTAGCCATAATATTTTTCTTGAATGTAAATTCACTAAACGTGTGGTGAAGGTGGGATTTGTACTTCAAGGAGATGGTTTTCCATGAGGTTATCTCTTTGGGATTTCCCGAATGACTAACTTCATCCTTAGAAGGTTGCGAGACTATTCCAGGTAGTTGTCGTTGCAGTTGTTTGGTCTATTAGGAACCCGTATATTTTATGATGGGAGATGGACATCAGGGTTCTCAGAATAATTCCTTCTTTAAGTTTGTCTTTGGGTTAGTGATCATAAGCTTTCTAGAGGCTTCTCTTTGGGAGATTGATTGAGGAGGTTGAGTTCAGCTTTGTCTAAATGTGATCCTTAAGTCCGATTGTATTCCAGCATACTTGTATATAATATTTATACTAAATAAATCATCTCTGTTTCTTGTCAAATATATATAGATAAAGTCAGTACAACTAATTTGTCACCTAACACACACTTCAGTTGGCTAGCCCCAAATAAATTCTTAAAAGGCCTTGAACTACTCTAAAATTCAATCTTTCTGCCAAATTAAAAATTAAAAATTAAAAATTAAAAAATACAAAGCCATTATAGCAGATGAGTAAATCAAATAACATAAATCATGTTTTGGTATGAACAGATTGCGAAAAATCTGCACCTCTGAAACCCATTGTCCAAGCACAAAAGCAATTTGCCGATGAATGATGAGCATATTTGGATGGTCATTCATAAGTTCATGAGATAAAGCACCATTGAACCTGAAAAAATAACAATTCAAAGCGGAAGATAAATTTTAATTCTTTGACTCTAACAAGGATAAAGATAATAAAGAAGGATATAACTACTAAAAATAAAATTGTCCATTCTCAATAGTAGAGTGGAAGATAACTCAACCAAACTAGGAAATAGCTTCAGTGAATTAAGTTCAATTCTTCAACACTAACAAGATTATTTGTGAGATGGAGTGGATAATGCATTGTTCAAGTTCCAGCGTAGGCTAATAAAACAAATTGGGGAACTTTTGTATACTTCAATAGTTTTAGGGTTATGCTCTATTTCTCACTGAATCCAATACCTAAAAATGATAATAGCCAAATCCATATTTATTTAATTTTATTAATCAGGCAAAGAAGCAATACCAGGTTATTATGATCGCTAATTTTTTTTCCACCAAAATTAACAACATTAAGCATAAATTATAGTAAACTGGACAAGTGAAGCACTCCAAAGTATTCTATTGATGATAAGTAAGAGGCTTGTATCATCTAGCGCATTAAGCACCCACCATCATGGGTCCAAGGAAAGGAATCAGGCACAGCCTTACCTCCACACACACAGCTGTTTCCAAATTCGAGCAAATGACCCCCCTGTCACAACTCATAAGGCAGTAACCTCAACTTTATGCCAAGGCCCATCTTTTAAAGTATTAAATTACCAAAGCATCTCAATATTCATTTAAATTTTAAAATAATAATTGTTATTATTATTAATTAGAAGACAACTTTTAGGACAATCATGCTACAAAAAATAGAAAGTAGTAGGACAGTGTAGAAATAATATAGTAACAAACTATGCGAAATAGAATTGCCAATGTTAACATGTATATATGATGAAAAAAACATAAAATGCAAAAGAGGCATTGGCTGCATGAAAAGAGGCTCAAGATGAGTGTGAGTTCACGGGTGCAAGTCCTCGCCCAAAGGTCATTGCCAAGGATTTGGTGGGAAGATTAGTCAGTGATTGCCACTACAATTGTGGCCACCAGACACTTCTTGAGTGGGTGCTGCATTTGTTTCATCTCAAAATAATTATTGCCAACAAAGAAAAAAGAGTGGAGCAGTCCCAATTAGAGATAACATGATAAAGAGCCAATTAAGATAGTTTAGATATTTGTAACAAGACCATTTTTATGTGCAAATTAGGAAGAGAGACCTCTCACCATTAATGGTAAGGAAGACTGTAAAACAAGTTAATAATTAAGAATATGGCTGCTTGATTGATTACTGTGAAATTAACCTTTAGTGACAAGGCTTTTTGTTTCTAGAAGAACTTGGAAAAAGGCTTTGTTGACCTGAGTTGTACAAGAAACACATCCACTACAAACAAGCAAAACGAAAAGATGCATAGAAGTAGAACACTAATGAAACACAATTTACAACATCTCCAAATAAAAACTATATCCTTAAAGTAAACTTGAAACTGAAGAGATGCAATGCTTTCTATGGTAAAGAAGCGTAGGACGGTGATATAGTTTTGGAAAGTTCTAAGTAAGAACAAATGTTACTGTCAATGCACAGGCATCAAACACAAGCAGTTCCAAGCATTAGGTAAAAATGCATTGTCTCCAAAGGATCTTCATCAGATCAGCTGGGCAAAACAAGAGCTTACCAATCTTTGAAGTTCAGGTGATTTGAGAGTTCATAGAAAACATGTCCAGCAGCACCATAGGCAGCAGCCTTTAGAAGCATCCCTGGAGTGATTGCAGTTTCTGAAGATGTGCAACCATTCATTGCCTCTTGAAGAATTGAAACAACGACAGGAGCTAGAAGCTGCAAAGAGCTATAAGGATAATATAAGACCCAATCTAAACTAAAAATAAATCATATAATGTCAAATTAAAAACTAGACATAAATGGTGAGTAGCAGGAAGTTCTTACACAAACCTGACAATTATTTTCAAATAAGACAATGTACAGTGCTTCTGCACAAGGCCTCAGTTTTTCTGTCCAAAGAACCATATCCTGCTCATGATGGAAGTACTCTGGATTTTGATACCACTCATCTAAATCACTTGGTGAGTAAACAAAATACCTATCGCAATAACAGCAACATATAGCTTACTTTAGAAAGACCTTTCTACTCCAAAGACTCAGAAGAGACATGCATTCAATCGTTGGGTTAGAATGATGAGATGAAACAAAGTACTGAACTGAAACGTCAGACATTTAAAGTAACTGCAGGTGTCAAATGAACCAAAAGAACACAGTTCACTTTAACAATCACTTAGAATCTAAACATCATATAAGCAGCATCCTATATTTCAACATCATATAGCATCTAAAAACTCGATAATCAATTTAATAATGATCCCCCAAACAAAGAAAACAATTTTTAGTGAACCAAAGAAGGATATTAATAACAGCACTAGATGTTCACCTGAATAATGGCACAATATTAACTAAGCTAAATAGTTAGACAAGAAGAGTATAATGGATACAGGAACAACATAACAAAATCAAAATAGAAGTCTACTTCTGTTGTTACCTCCTTATGAGAATGTTACACAACAGAACTACTCGGTCATTGGGCAGAAGAGACATAAGTATGTCATTGACAACGGCAGAAATGTTTTTCTTCACCTCCTCCAATGTAACCCCATTTGCATCAACCACACGACCAATGAAGCTCGGTTTGTATTCTTTACACTCTAATACAGACTTCACCATGACCATGCACTGAATCAAGAATTGCTCGAAAGATGCTATTTTGGGATCAGGATTGATAATCCTGTTCAAACAAAAGTCGACAACAGGAGGAAGAACACACTTATCACCAAATGAATAGGGATGTCTGCCCTGCACCATGACTAAGACTTTCATCAACTTTGTACATGCCCTCCTTGTGAAGTCCCAAAACTTATGGTGGCACTCTTGGAGAGAGGAATCTGCAGTCTCAGAATGAATATTAGAGATATTTTTTTTTTCCTTGCCATGATCAAGTATTTTAACCAACCAGCTGTTAAAATCAAGCTAAAAGAGTCATGTAAACTAACTTCATAAAGCACTTTGAGCCAATATTGTAAAGATACAACCGAGATATCAACTATGAATTTCCTACTCGAGTAGAACATGGTTTGCAAGCCATACACGAGCGGCTTCAATGCAACGTTCAAAATTTTAAAGGAACCTGAATAATTTGTGAAGATAATTTTTTATGTCAAAAAAGCAAAATTTTAGGGTGGACCGTTTCTCATGAGAGGATGAAAAGAAACATAATATATTATTGCTGAGCCACGACAGAATATTAGATGAGGTACCATCAAAATACAAGACGTTATATGGTTTGCAAAATATCACACCAGTTTCTCAGCAATTCCCCATAACTATAACCAAGACTCAAATTACAAACTGCAATCCATGTAGCAAAAAGGCTAATAGATCTATTCCAGACTGTATACACATTGAACCGAGGACTGTGGAAAATAAATTTGTTCCTTGTCTCCCAAATCGCATAATTGTTGGCAAACAAAGAAGATACATACATAAAAAATAAATATAAAAATAAAAATAAAAAAGGATGAATGTGGATATACTTTTCAAAGAAGATGTAAAAAAATGGGCCTTATAAATCAATTCATGTTGCCTGTGTAGAAGGCACAGGAATCTACCAATCACTTGTTTTTAGATTGTGAATTTCCGAAGGGAATTTGGAGCAAATGGGACTAAATGCTTAACTAAGGGGCTTCTCCACAATTTCCTCCTTGTGGAATTTCATGGATAGTACAACTTGAAGTCCAAAATTTATGAATTATTGCGAAGTTAGTTTGCAGCGGTTTGGATTATTTGGAAAGAACAAACACAATTGAATTTTAATGATAAAGAGATGAACCACGTTCTGGTATGGGATAAAACTATTACACCATAACATTAAGAAGGTCCCAATGCCTTAACAAATGACAATGTTTTGATGATGAGTATGACATAAAGGAGTGCTTCTCCACCAAGTTTACCAGATAATGATTCAATTACTTGAGATGAACAAATTACAAATGATTAACAATTGCTCATTTGCCAGATAAGAATGCATTATTCATTACATACCGCAAACATGATATTCCCAAGACAGGCTAATGTTTCAATTATCACATACAATTACCAAATGTGGAAGAAACCTTCTTTACAGAAGTAATCAGCTATGCTTTGAGAAAGGTGACTAAATGAGTTCAGTACAAAAAGGGGGAACCGGGAGAAGACCCATGAGCAGAGTGACGGGTAAAAAATACCACAAGCTTAGCTTAGCTAAGTACAATTTGGCAAAGATCATTCATCAAACAATTCAGTAGAAATTTCAACAATGAGATTACAGTAAGGGCAGCTACAGCACCAAGAACTGATAAATACATGCTGTTTCACATATTTGCAGTTAAGCAACCCAAAAAAAAAAACAATAGCCGGATGCTATATAATGGACTAAGAAACCACAGATATAAATAAAAAGATAATAAAAGTCAAGGGGGACGCAAATGGTGAAAAAAAATTAGGTTTCAAATTTCAACAGTTTGCACCTTGATGTTTTTTTTTTTTTTTTTTTTTTGAAGAGAAACTAGATAATGTATATAATAAAAGGCAGTTACTTTTTTTTTTTTTTTGAAGAGAAACTAGATAATATATATAATAAAAGGCAGTTACTAGATGATGCACCTTGATATTTCAAACGAGAGAAAAGACTTACAGTAAGGAAGAAAAGATTGAATAGCAGTCAAGAGCACTGGACAGACTTCCTTTACTGGCCGAACCTCCTAAATAGATAAAATTGAAGAAGTTAATATCACTTAAACCTGTTGATGGGAGATCTAGATATTAGATGGATTAGCGCAGAATTGAAAACAAGAAATACCCAAGAGCTTCATAATTCATCCAACCTGTAAAGATTTGCTATCACTTGGAAATCCAGAAATAACCAGTTGTCTTACGACCTTCAAACACAACAACCATCTCTCGCATATTAAAAACAAATCGTCTTGATGCTCAGTTGAAGCATTAGAAGTGAAGCTTTGAGCAAGAGCAGCAAAGCCCTGTAATATCATCTGTACATCGCTCTGCCAAAGATGCCAACTATATTCAAAAAGAAGGGAGGATATCTGCAATAAGATAGTCCACATAATTATGGTTAAAACTCGAGCATAAAAAATGTTTCTTACTAGGAGAAAGAAGATCTGAAGATAACAAGTAGTTATAATTCCCATCCCTAAGAAGACAATGGTTTGGCTTAACAAGGGTTAATGGTTGAGCTGGTGAACAACCTAGGGAAAGACAATGAAACAATTGATGAAGGATCCAAGGAAAAAGAAAAAAGAGAGTAGTGTATTCGTAGCAGTATGCTGTGTCATTTAACATATGTTTGAAAAATGGAAGCTAACAAAATCAGGATTTGTTCTACTATACAAGTCAAACTTGCACCAATAAGACAACCACCAATGATCCTAATCTTGTGCATGCTTAACACCATATTATTTATGCTCAATTAGAGCACATCAGAAATGTAAATTGTGCCACTTCTTTTTGACAACTGACACCAGGCTTCATCCAAGTAATCCACTTAGGCCCCTAATTGCTCGAGTAGGAGATGCCCTCAATGCCCAATACAAGAATCAAACTCAAGGTCCCATGCTTTGTTTTCAAAATCCCTGAGCCATTAGCCCAACCACACCTTCTTTTTTTAAATATTGTGACATTCCTCCTCCCTTCCCCTTGTCAAGGAACCAAAAGAAATTATGTTATACGAAGATCAGAGGTGCAAAGTCAAACCTCTTCTCTAAATTAATAATCACAAAGATAAAATGAATTCCAAAGACAGTCTCATTATCCTTAATGTGTGGCCGTATTGGATGAGAAGCTGCAGAATAAATCAGCATAATTGCACCAATGTCTTTTGTTGTGTTGTAGGTTTATGCTGTGCTCTTTCTTAAGTTTACAATCCATTGTGATAACTCAAAGTTATTAATACTTCAGCACATGGAGATTGTAGTAAAAGAAAACATGACGTATTTTGATGTGTTAAAAGTTATTGTGAAAAATATGGGTAACACAGAAAGAATGCAGCGAATTGTAATCAATATTTTAACAAGTCATACTTAGAATGTTAAGAACGAAACAAGTTTAGGCATATACTCCAATATACTTTATGTAATTTTTTATGCAATTGGATTAATTTAAATTATAGAGCTAGGGGCAGTGCACCAGTTTTTTGGTCGATTAGCTTGTAATAATAATAATAATAATAATCAGTTACTTTGTAATGGCAATCTAGGATATGTAAAAATAGAAAGTTGAATAAGCCACAAAACATTTTGGTAGAATTGATCATTGATATAATAATATGTTGGCCAAAAAAAAAAATGATCCTCAACCAGCAATGCACAATGCATATTACATTTTTGCACAATTGAAAACTGTGTTCTGTTATTAGTGTCACCATTTTCTGCAGTAAACCAGACACTAGCTTGAGAGTGGACACTACCATAATGTAATATAAACCTTATTTTGGCACTATGATCTTTGGTAGGGCACAGAAAACCTTATCAAAAATAACTGGCAATTACTTTATGTATACAAGTTCAAATTTAAAACATAAAACTCATTTTGTGTACATCTTTTTCTCAAAGACTCAAACACACTGAGATAGAGAGAGATAGAGAGAGATAGAGAGAGAGAATAAGGACCATAGTTAAGTGGTAGGACCAGATTTATGAGTTGCACAACATTCCACTTCCATCAAGGAACACCATATTTATTTTTTTTTGAAAGTAAACATTTTATTTTAGATATTGGACGAGATGTCCAAAGAGAAATAAAAGATACAACTGCGAGCAGGAAACCTGCTCCAACCAGGACCCCACTATTTTAGATACAAAATTGACGCCCACTGCGTCACCCACTCACTAAATGAGTACCCTAAACTTATTTATTCATTTGTGTCTACTACGTTGTAAAGTATAGCAATATATGCATACTGAAAATTGAGTCAGGCTTGCCTAATTAGTAAAAGAAATGTATAGAGAATAACAGGACAAAGATAAATAAATAACAGAAAGAAAAAGAAACAATTTTTTTGCAAAAGAAAAAAAAACTATAAAGATGTAAAAATCGTATATACCGCTGCAAAGTTTTTTTGGTCTGAAGTAAGACGCTTTGTGGACAACTCCTTCAAAGTTTGGAAGAGTACCATGAAAATCCTATGAGAAGTAAGAATATCTGCCGATTGTAGCAATTGTGCTAAAACAGTAAAGAGCTCGGGCCTGAATGATTATTTCACTAGTTAGTAAGGAAAATCAGTAACACAACTATCAAGGCATCAAAGAACTAGAAACAATAACATTAATGCCACATGGTAGGAAAGAAAAAATAATAAATCATTGCTTGTCTAAGTATGCCTGAAAATTCTATATGTTAAGTTGGATACACAAGCACTCAACAAATAAATCAAAAGAGAACATTTATAGTTAAATAGGATCAAAGACAATCTAATTCTAAACTCCTATCCCCAAATAAATTCTCGACATCCAAGGAACTCCTATCAATATCATTTCTAAGCTCAATTTCTTTGGTAAAGCAGATGGCAAGGCTCTAAAGGTGTTTACAAGGCACCATCTGTAGCCATTCAAGAAGCATTAACTCTTTCCCTTTTTTTCTCTCACCTTTTCTATTACCTCCTACATAGGCAACTAGGCATGAAGTTCAAGGATGAAAAATTCAATTTCAACTTGACCTCAGTCACACGAAAATGACAATTATTTCAGAAATTTATTGTTGACATCCAAACCGCCTCAACTAACCGAGTTGAGGGATAATGACAACTCCTCAAGTAACAACATTAATAACTAGAAAAACATCTTCAGGCCAAAACTGCTTCTCAACCAACGAGAAGCAAAACTGACAAAGACGGTGAGCAAGACAATTCCAATCTCACAAATCATATAACAACCAACATTCAGGACAGAATTGCAGAAGCTCTTCACAATCTACAGCAAGCTCCCCTTCTAAGATCAAATGGGATGAAGAATTGACAAGATTAACGGCCTGACGCGAGTCATTTTCAATTATGCCCACTCTAATACCAGCATCTGGGGCATCACTATTCCATCCTGAATAGAAATCAGCTCGGCAGCCAACACTGATTTAGCCCCTGAAATTTTTTCCACCAAAAAAAAACAATGATCTGCCCTTAATCATCTCTAATAATGGCTGCAATCCCCGACACATTTGCTTCTGATAGCACACTTGCATCAGTATTCATTTTTGCTATCAGTATTCATTTTAGGAATCCCCTCCCAAGGAGGAACCAAACTTGCTCCATTGCTTTCATTGGCTTGCAAGCTGCTTTTATGGAGGGATGGTGGCATGGCTCTATGGAACTCAACATACATCACCACCAGTCTAGCAACGATATTGCAAGCCGAGAACCCAACTCCTCCCACGCGCCTTTGATTTCTTTCCGTCCACAGAACCCAACAAACCATCACAAAAGCTCCACAAGATTCATCTCATCTCTCGAAAACAACTCTTGCCATTCACCCCTCTAAAAAGATCAAGCAAATCCTAACGAGCCCTATGCAGACCAACCTCCTTCCACGCCAACTCAACCATCATACACTTGAAGATCACATGACCACCAGTTTACACCCAAGCACCACATTCCCCATAACATTCGAAGTACATCACTCACTTTCTGTAGAGGATTCCACACGTAGGGAGGGCCTCTTCAACCAGCCTCCACATGAACATTTTCACTTTGGGTGATTCTAAGACTCGCCATCCCATCCCATAATGTCTTCCACTAACCCCATTTGAGCAGGCATAGCTTGAGGAAGTAATTTGAAGCCAATAACACCACTTATCACACTGTACTTGTCGTCTTTTGAATAATGCCATATGGGTTGATCTTATGGGGTACTGTCAGTGAAATGGATTTTAACAATTTTCTCCACGTCAATTGGAACGAAAATTTTGTCAAGCATGTTCACATCCCATTCGACCTCCCTCAATACAAACTCAGAAATTTTCTCCATCTATTCTAGAAATCAATTTGTCTACCATCACCAACTTCCAGCAAATACCCTTGGAAAGGATTTCCCTGCCCCAAATGATGCTCTTCTAGATTTTTAAGCTGCTGTTAGAAAAGACCACCTCCCAAAATGAGCATCTGGGAAAATATTTGCCTTTATGGACTCTTGTAAAGAAGGAAGTAGGATTAGAGATGATCACCCATCCTTGTTTTGCTAATAATGGCTTGTATCGCTAAACCCTCAACTGTTGTCAATTTGCATAAGAACTCCCAACTCTTCCAGTGAATCTTCTTTCCATCCTTGGAGTGACCCCAACAATAATTCGCCACCATTGAATCGATCTTTCTGCAAAAGCCTGTCAAAATTCTAAAGCAACTTGTACAAGTTACTCGTTGAGCTCGCACTACTGCTTTTCTTAGGAATTCCCTTTCCTCCTACTGAAAGAAGTTGTGAATTCCAATGTTGCAAATAGTTTGAAATTTTATCTATAATGAACTTAAACATCTAATTGGTGTTTTTCTTTCGCAACGATGGTAGCTCCTCATACTTCAAGTGCCTCCCCATTTGCTGAACATTAAGCCTTTCTTTGAACCAATCTCCTGCTTCCATAGCCATGCCCGGGCTAAAGAACAGCGATGATTTGTTGGAATTAGTTGACTGCCCAGAAGCATCCTCACACGTACTAGGAATGAACTGCATCATGTAGCTAGAGAGTAAATTGGCCCTAAAGCAAAAATGATCATCAACAAATAATAAATGATCAATACTAGGACTTTTTCTACTAACCCTAATCCTTTCAAAGAGTCCTTCATTCTCAACCCCTATAAGAGCTTTAGAAAGACCTTCTGCACACAAGAAGAGCATAAACAAGAGGATCACATCTCCCTATCTTAGGCCTCTCGATGGATTAAAGCAACTGAAAACTTGGCCACCCACCACCAGTGCAGAAGACACCATTGAGACATATTTCGTGATTAGGTTAATCCATTTTTCACAAACTCAAGTTCCCCCATCATAACTTTTAAGAATGGCCACTTCACTTGATCGTCGGCTTTGTTCATATCCATCCAATTTAATAGCTACCAACCCCTCCCCTACAATTCTTATTGTGTTGCAAATGCTAAAAGGGTAGAATGGCGTCATTAAAAATTCAGCCTGCCTTCAACGAAGGCACCTTAATTTTTTGAGATTACGTAGTTCGTAATGGACTTTAACCTATTAGCCAACATCTTGGTCATCACTTTTTAAATAACATTGCATAGACTAATCGATCTTAAGTCAAAAGGGGAAATCAAGTTTTTAACTTTAGGGATAAGCACTACATGGATATGATTAAGAACAGAATAGATACACCCCTTTCACATTTGGACAGTATAGACAAGCATTACACCATTACAAAATGAATCACCTATCATATCCTAATTATAGACAAGGTATCTTAACTCAAGTACTCAACATGGATAATTGTGGGAAAAAGAATTGATAAATTAGAAAACTTTAGAGATTTTTTTTAAATATATGTTTGAATATCTAGATTTGTTGTTTAATAAGCTAGAAAGTAACATAGACAGACACTTTTAATACATAGAAATAACCTTAAGTGAGCTATAAAAGATCGATCTTGTTAGGTGAGTTGATGGATTTGAAATGCTAGTTATTCCTCATAATTCTTTTTCTTTGATATTAATATCTCGGTGGCTCCCTTCTCAATCATATAGTTTGCTTAATTTGATTGCATCATACGTAATTATTAGTTTAATATTTAAACATATGGTTTTCTTAATCCTGCTTTATAAGAGTTGACTAAATGAACATCACATTAAGGACTTTTAATTTATTTTTTAAGCTTTTATCTCATTTTATCTTTTAGATTTTAAGATTTATTTTATCAAGTTGCTTTAATTGTTCAGGAAGTTGAAAATAATACATAATAATTTTTTTTAAGTAGAAACTAGGAAATATATTAATATAAAAAAGAAAATTGGACAAGGTGTCCAGACAAAACAAGGTTGACATTACATGAGGAGTTGCAAAATTGAGTGCCACCCCCTCATCCAGTCCCCAAGGGAATGCCCACCTCCCCATTTAAAGTTAGAAACCCAAACTGCAAATAGATAGACTGTTCTTTGTACAATATTGTTAATATCAACTACTACGTTTCTAAATATACAACTATTCCTCTGTTCCCAAATGGTTGTCCAAACTGCAAATCTAATCAGCAACCACTATCTCTTCAATCTTTGCGGGGTCGAATCCGGAGTGAGAGTGAGAACATCCTCTGTCGGAAGAGGTATTGTCGACAAAGCCGCAAAAGGTTCCGCCACGCTTCCCAAATAGCCTTCAATGTCCCGCAATGCCAAAAAAGGTAGAACACATCTCCCTCAGCATTCCTACACAAACAGCACCAAGAAGGAGAAATGTATCTATTATGCATTTTTAACTGCAATTGAACTGAACAGTTTAATTTACCTAAAGTCACAAGCCAAGTCAAAATTTTATTTTTCACAAGGATTGGGGTTTTCCATATAATATCAAATATGTTCTCGACAATGCTTCCATGGTCTATGTCATTTTGTCCTAAGAATGCATTATAGCAGGACTTAACGGAGAAGGTTCCACTGTCTTCTCCTTCCCATTTCCAGGAGTCCTCTCTATCCACAAAATGCACTTGATCCAGTATTTGTGTCATGTCAGTCAGTTCCTCACTTTCCTCATCCTTCAACGTCTCCTAAAGTTAAAGTTCTAGCATGGACTATTATGAGAGCTTCCCATGGCATTACTCTTCATCTGAGACAAGGTGGCCTCCGAATGTAAGGTCAGTCTATACAGCCTAGGATAATCTTCTTTCAAGGGTCGTCGTCCCCTCCAAGTATCCTCTCATGCCCGGATTTTCATCCAATTGCCCAGTCTCCATTGACCATGGCTCAAGAACCTGGGATATATCGAAAAAATAGACTTCCAAGAGGATCTTCCTGTTGTCCTGCTCTTAAGTCATGCTGCCATATCATTGTGTGATGTCCCGTGGATGCTGCTAATAACCCTTCTCCATAGGGAGGCTTGTTCCATCGAGAATCTCCATAGCCATTTCGTGGACAGGGCTAGGTTCCTGAATTCCATATTTCCAATACCCAGACCTCCTCTTTCCTTTTGTTTACAGACTTTTTTCCATCCGACCAAGAACTGTAGTTTCTCTACGCTTTCAGATTTTCAAAAGAACTTTCTGATGCACCTCTCAATCTCATTTCTGACAGTTACTGGCATTTGGAAGATAGACATGTAGTACGATTGTAATGCTTCCAAGACTGTCTTTGCAAGAAGCAGCCTACCCCCTCTAAACAAATAGCTACCTTTCCATCCCTCGATGTGGCATTTGACTGTTTGAACTACAGGGTTCTCAAAGGCAATTCTTTTACAGTTCTCTCCCAAAGAAAGGCCCAGGTATTTCATAGGCCAACCTCCTACAAAAATCATCAGGATGAGCTCTGCATGGGATAGGTCTGACCTTGATAGGTTGATACTTGCAATCTGACTCTTATGGAAGTTGATTTTTAAGCCTGAGATTAAGAAAAAACTTTCGAGAACTCCCCTAAGCAGTTTTCAACTGCACTTATCATTATTGAGAAAGAAAAAAGAGTCATCAGCGTAAAGGAGGTTCGAGGGTCTGGTTTTTTTCGCCCCCACCTCAAACCCTCGCAGTCCATGGGGTTCTGCCTTCTGCAAGATACTTCGGAGGCCATCTGCTGCCAGAATGTATAGGAATGGAGAGAGGGGGTCACCTTGCCTCAACCCCCTATAAGCCTTAATCTTCCTCCTTGGTCCACCGTTGACAATGATCGAGTACGAGACTGAGGATATGCAGCCCAAAATCCAGTTACACCATTTGGTTCCAAAACCCTTTTTTTTTTCAGGACATACAAGAAATAGTGTCATCTGACCGAGTCATAGGCCTTTGAGAAGTCAATCTTCACCACTAACCCCTCGTTGTGACTGTCCCTATAGTCCTCGACGGCTTCATTTGTTATAAGCACTGCATCTAACATGTGTCTATCCATAACAAATCTAAATTGGGATTCTACTACTGTGTCTTTGATAACTTCCTTTAGCCTCCTTCATCAGAACTCTAGCAATTATCTTGTAAAGGTTGGTAACCAAGCTTATGGGCCGAAATTCTTCCACCTTCCTAGAATTGCTTTTCTTGGGGATAAGCTGGATATAGGTCTCGTTTGTACATCTGTTGATAATGCCGGAGCTATGGAATTCGTTCACCGTGCTAAGCACATCCTGGCGAAGAATTGCCCAATTTTTCTGATAGAACATCATGGAAAAGTCGTCCGAGCCTGGAGCCTTTTCTCCATCGCAGTAGAAGACTGTGTTTCTAACCTCCTCCTTTGAGAATGCCCGTTCCAGCCAATGGTTTTGGTCTTCCGAGATCGGATTCCAGTCAACTCCATCAACTATCCATTTTGGTGTATTGGGTTCAGAGTATCTTTGAGAGAAATACGATAGGATGTGATCCTCAATTTCTGTCATTGAATCAACTACTCTGCCTCCTTCTGCTTCTAACTTCGTGATGGCAGCGCGGTTCCTTCTCATAGAGAGGATACGATGGAAAATTTTCAAGTTGACATCTCCTTCCCATGCCCATTTGATGCGAGCCTTCTGGCAGGCCCTCTCAATTCGGAGGTCAATCAAGCGGAGCTGAGGCAAAAGGGAATCCCTTTCCTCTCTCCTATTGCTAGAATTTTTGAATAACTCTATCTGATCATCGATCTCTTTCAGATTCTTCGTTAGCCTGGCCTGCTCGAGGCAGTCTTCAAAGTAGAAGTTTTTGCCCCACCCTCGCAGACCCATTTTCAGGTTTTTGAGTTTTTGTATGAATTTGTATCCTTGCCACTGATATTCAGTAGGTTTATTCCACCACCTCTGTAAGTTTTCCTGAAAATCAGTCCTGTCCATCCATTCATGCACAAACCTAAAAGGAGTGGGGCCCCATTCCACAAGTTGGGAATCGAGAATAATGGGCCAGTGATCCGAAGTTATTCTTGGCATAGTACAATGAGAAGAGAGAGGAAACATGGTGTCCCACAATGGATTGACTAGGAATCTGTCCAATCTGGATAGGGTCAGTTGTACCCTATTATTAGTCCATGTGTACTTTGCATTTCTTAGGTCAATGTCCCTCAGCTGCAATTCATTGATCAAGTCGTAAAACTGGGTTATGGATGGAGCTATTTCTTCACCGTGGTGTTTTTCCTCCAGTCTCCTAATGGCATTGAAGTCACCTCCGATGCACCACGGACCAGACAGAAGTGACGATAGGGCAGCAAGTTCATCCCAGAACTTCGGTCTTTTGCTACTCAAACACGGACCATATACCGCTGTAAACCACTAGTCGTTATGCCCTAGAATTTTCAACTTGACCGATAGAGAGAACCAAAAATAATACATAATTATTATTTTTTTTTGTTTTCTATTACTGAAATAACATTTTTTTACCTTCTTTGTCAAATTTTTTTTAGGGTGTTTGGTTGGTGAGACAACAATAATTTTCTCGAGAAAATTTTATTTTCCAATATTTCGTTGACAAAAAAATGTAAGAAATTTTTTAAAAAGAAGTCTGGGGCTCACCATTTCCTAACTATAATATTTTCAAATAAAGAGGTGAGAAAATAAAATTTTCTCATGACAACTTTTTTGCAGTAACTTAAAAATTTGCAATCATACAAGCGAATAAACTATCTCAAAATTATTCTACATCCAACCAAACAACCATGTAAAAAAAAAATTACTCAAGTACATTTTCTCAAGAAACTTTTCTCTCTAATATAATTTTCTCAAGAAAGAACTTTTAGCTACCAAACACACCCTCAAGAAAAAAACCTTTAGCCACTAGTCATAACTACAATGCAAAGTGCACTAATCCAACTCACTAGCATCAAAGCTCCTACCAAGAGAAGCAGGTGGAAGGTAAGAATGAAAGAGATTTGTGTTAAAAGTAGAAAAGAGATATAGTTGCATCAAGGGTAGTTTTCTCACTGCTAGAAACCACCATGTCATGAATCTACAAGCCACAGCAAGGTTTCTAATCAAAATCTTCTGTGGTGGAAAAAGGGAGAGATGTGCAAGCAAGGGTGTGTTAGCCCTATATCTTATTCATTGTTTTACCAATTTTGATCCCACCATCAGCCAAATCCATCTAGTTCATTGATTGTTGTCAATTTTTTCCATTTTTTTAATTGAAAATTAGATATTTTATCGAAGTTTACTTGATCATATTTTGTCAAATTTTATCAAACAATTTTCATGAATTTTTCTATATTTTATTTTATATTCAGTGACTAAATAAAAGGAAAAACTCATGGAATTTATACAAACTTTTCAGCCATGCTCCCAAATAGCCAAATGTTCCATGATGGTCGTGCTCAATGCACATCTTAAACATCAGCATAAGAAGAATGCCTTTTCAACTCATTTGAATTTCTTTTGAAACCAAATTCCCAAGACTAATTACTTATTCCATTGATCTTGAACTCACCATGTCTTCATCAAAACATATTGAAAGCATGAAACCACAATAATGTAAGAAAAGGACGTTAGTCTTTGCATGTAACTCTTCCAATTGTAGCAAGCTCAAAACCACAACAACAAAGAAGAATAAATAAAATACTAAAAAATGTACCATTCTTTTGGATAATCAATGCGAGCAATTTTTGAGACAAGCACAGCTAACTGCAGAGATATCTGTGTTGAACCAAGCAAGAAAATAAAGATTAAAATTTTAAATGGCCAAGCCAATATAACATGCCAAGATAATCCCTCAAACAAAATATGAAGTTCCAAATGCACCATGTACCTTCATAGATTTCATTACTTATCTATTGAAAGCTTGGCAAGCTAGTGCATTTCCAATCCATTGGTTGCAATTAAAGTACCAATAGGAACTAGAAAGCACGGGCTACTTTCTATTTTAATGTTTATGTTTTTTCAAGGCTACAACTAGGCTATAACTGGGCTACATCTAGGCAATAACTAGCAACAACTAGTCTATCACCCTTCAATCACAACCAAATCACCTATGTGATATTTAAGCAAGCAATGGGCCTTTTGTGAATTTTTGCAAGTATAAAGAGGTTACTGTAAATACGTGAAGCATAAAGATCTGTTTTACAATAATCAAAATATTAAGGAAAACCCTCTTGAAACCCTTAAATCCTAGAAAGAACTATAGAAATATTTTTTTATCTAAAAGAGAAACTTCCTTTCTCCTTGCTTATGACATCAAACAAGACTCTTCATGTTGTTGTTTCACAATCACTAAATATCATGCTTGTGTTTATTATATGTTTAATTAGTTTCTAATTAAGTGAACATGAAATTGAAAAATGTATAGTTTTTGCATTTGTGAAATGTGCTTATAATCATATGAACTTATTTATTTAAGTAAAATTAGTTAATTGTACATTAAGAAATATATAAACAAAAATCATCAATACCTCACCATTTTTAGATGAAACCAAGGCAGCAGCACTTTGCCTAGACAGGACCTATTGACCTAGACAGTAGGCATCAATTTTAAACCTAAAAAGACTAATTTGCTGCAGGATTCTTCACCCTACGAAATGTCAGTTACTAACTTCACAACTGTCAATTACCCAAAAATAAATTGGCTTAGTTTTCTTTTTCTCAGTTGTTTTATATAGTGGGTCTAGAAAAAAGCTCCAGCATATTCTGCCAACCAGGTAAAAATGACACCCCCAGCCGACTACAATACTAGGAGTATTAAGAAAGTTGAGTCGTTAGTGAAACAATAATGTGGGGAATAGGGACACAATTTGCACAAAAGATGGTCATGAAAATCACCTTTGGACACATAACAACTAAAAGATATCACAAACTGAATACAGGTACCATGGCAACAAGATGTGAAGAAGCAAGAAGAAACTTTTGATAAGTGACCAAGGAATGAAGCAGAGTCTGTTCCACACATGCTCAAGGATTGTAGCTCATTCAAGCAACTGTGCCCCTTTTAGTCCAACGAGTTGCAGTCTTCTTCATCATGCAAGTTGAGGATTGTTTTGGCTTTCCTCCAGATTTTAGGTCTTGTGTTATGCAAGTGTACTGGAATATTATTTTATTCGCTACCTGGTGGTTTGCATGGAAGGAAAAAACAACTGAATTTTTAAAGATAGGATTAATGGTCATAAAGTGGTCTGGACACATATTCTTTTCTAGGTTGCATCTTGGATTGCTTACACTAAGCGGACAATGGATTACTCTTTTAGGGACTAATGATTGAATTGGAGTGCAATTCTCCAAAGTTTAAATGTAGGGGACTCCTTTTGCCCTTCCCCCTCCCCCACTTTTTATCTAGTAACATATAGTTATCTAGTTTCCTTCTGAAAAAAATCCACCCACCATTAACAGAGAATATTTTTGAAGCAAAGTTCAACGCGGACTCCAAACTATAGTCTTAGGCACTGTTTGGTAATAATCTTTTTTTAGCTCTATAAAAATTAACTTCACCTTTGTTAGCTCTCTTATAAGAGCTTGTTTTAAAAATATTGTTAAAAATGCTCAAACCTCTTACTATAAGAAATTCAAAATAGAAATTAATTGTCATATTGTATTATATACCATATTTGGTAAAATTAATTAATTATTAATTAATTTAAGTAGTAAGAAATTATTTTATTAATGGCAACAAACTATTCTATATCTATGCTATGATGATATAAACGCTTTTTCACTTTCCATGGTGATGCTTATTTACATATAATCGCATAGTACTCTTTTAACTTATAAGACATTTTTGTTTTTCCAATTAGTTATAATATTAACAAAGGGATGATTTAGAATTGTCTAACGTTAAATGTTTTACATTTTAGTGATGCATTAATGCAGCTTATAATTTCCACATCATTTGCTCCTTAAATGTCAATTGTGAGATATTTCTTAAAAATTAGTTTAGGATTAACTTGAAACTCAAATCTTCAAAATTTTTCCCTACTTTCAGTTTTTTGTCTCTATCTGCTACCTAATTTACTCCGGCTAAATCATCATCTCAGGAATTAGTCAATTTCAACTTACATTTCCACATTCACCATGTTTCTCTCATGTAGCTACATTGATTATATAGCTTTCATGGCTTATATTCTCTCTCGTACTTTGCAGTGAAGAAGAAGAAGAAGAAAATGAAGCTTAGTGAAGTAACTAAAATGCTGTTGACACTCTTCTTGGTAGTTCGAGACACAAGAGACCCTATATTAATTAGTAATATTTCATGCTTTTATGTTAAAACATCACATTATGAGTTGTTACTTCAAACTAAAAATGCTTTGCATATTCATAAAGTTTTAGCAACTCCTGAATTGTGTTATTGTTGGCTTAATGGCCAAGTTTTTTGTATTTGCTTATCTATCTATCCATATTGATGGAGTAATGGAAAATGCCAATGAATCCCAGCAAAGAAAGAGATCTAAGGAGGCCAACACCTAAGAATAGACATCCTTAGTCAGTCTCTCTCTCTATCTCTTTGTCTTTGTATGTCTTCCTGATTTTTTGTTTAATAAAAGATTTGGTTTCACTTACAAACCATTCTCTGTTATGCTGTTATCAATAAGTTTTAGCAATTCTCAAATCATTGATGAAATCCATCAAGCAAAATGATAGTCAAGTTTGAGATATTTAGCCTGTTTTATTATTACTAGATATATGTTAGTTACATTTTTAGGTCAATTATCATTTATTGTAATTATTAGTGTAGGTTACAGTATTCAATTGATAAATTGATATTTTAGTATAATTTAGTGTGATATAATTACACTTCTGGATATATAGTGAGATTCTTATTTAATTATAGTTTTACTAAAATATGATATTAGACTTTTTTTTTTTTTTTTGAGAAGATCATCTTAGACCTTTTTATTCACGGTAAGCAATAAAACCAAATTGTCCACGACCAAAAACACATGCTCTTCCACTTGAAGTAATAAATGCAAATTTGATATAAAACAAAGCACTCATAATATGGTTAGATCATCCTCTACTACAAATACAGGATAAACTTCTACAAGGAAAAACTTTTTTTTTTTTTTGCTTTTTTATTTTAGAGGTTTAACATCTATTATTTGTGAAATCTGTTTTACTCATTGAGAAATTATTACCAAACACTCCAACTTGACTGAACCTCTATTTCAATTAAAGTTTAGAGTGGTTATAATTAGAGTTATCAAATATTACCTTAAGTTGCTTCCAGCAAGGCAACAAGTAGCGACCTCTGCCCATTGCACCACCTAGGCTTTAACTTGCACTTATTAAACATATGAGCACCCAAAAATTTTGCAAAAGTAAGATATACACAGGTGTGAAATAGTTTCAAGTCTAGCTAAAAACTGGTCCTCGCTGCCGCAAGTGGAGACTCGTCCAGAACAATTAGATTTTAGATAGCATAACACTTGAAGTGACCACCAATATGTTCACAAAGGGACCTTACATATGTGCGTATTCAAAAAAAGAAACTAATGACATACTACCAAGACTTATATTTTACCTGATAGTTCTCTTCTCTCATATGTGATAGTAGTTTTTGCCTTAGATGTATCTTCTCCTCATTGTTTATTCCTCTACACAAAAGTTCCCAAAAGGCGCAAAATTAGACAATTAAAACCAAAAGAATAAGACGGGACATACCAAAAGAAGTCAACAAATAGAACCTAGAAAAGCTGTGATGTGGAAAAAACATTTTGTGGGTAGAAGTGTAGAACACCAAAAGAAACAAACAACACAAAAAGCAATAAATTCATAAAAAAGTTAAGCCAAAGCCACACATTACTGTTGGGGTGGAGCTCAGCCTCCGAACCGTACGTGGGATAAGTTTCTGCCTCATATAGCTTGGGCCAAAGATCGAGGAAATTTTAGGAAAGATGGTCAGACCCAGCAGAGCTACTGGTCGGGGCGGGGATAAGCTTGCAAAAAGGTTATAATTCCTAACAAATCTCATAACATTTCCCAAGCATCCAGTAGCTAAGCTTTCAAACACATCATACGTTACACCCAAAAGAATTTAAGGTAAAGAGAACATCAAACTGGAAGAAGAAGTTTTCATTGATGCTTAAGCGTATGTACGATCCTCTCTCATTCACTCCATGCTTGTACCATAATCTTCCCTCATGTCCTCTCCACTATTCTCCTCACTTGACAATCTGCTTTTACTCACTCAACAAGTGCAAAAAGGGTTAATTTGAGATAGGTTTCATGTACGTTATATCTTCTATTGCTATATATTTTGTCTCTATTCTTCAATCCCCTGTAGCTGTCTTGATTTTCTTGCCTCTTACATATACTTCGTCAATAGGAGACCTATCCTCCATCATGGATAGTATAAAGAATACTTTAACAACGAGCTTGCTCAATGGTTCCTGCAACTTGTCTTCTTAACTATGTAGTTAGACCAATTGTTTCTCAAATTACTTGAGTTCCCAGCTTATTTCTTGGAAGCACTATTTGAGTTTCTAATTAAATTCCTTGTCAAGATTATAATGAATAAACTTTAAATGCTACAAGCATGCTTTAGATGAAGTTGAACATTTTACATTATCATTGAGAACACCACTCACATCATGTGTGTATCACCATCAAATCAAAAGGATGTTGAAAATCCTTATCATATATTCTTATATGTAAACCCTCCATTGTTTTACCCTCACTTTCAAAGGCATAGCAAACTCTTTAGTCCCTGGCATAGAGACATGATTAGTTTCTTTATCCATGTACAGAGTTGACATAGGGGCTGAGCGCAACTAACATTCCCCATTCATTGTCAATAAGAGAATACAGAAGCTACGAGAAATACTATCAACAATATGACCAAAAATAATAAACAGGTAATTTGACGTATTAAACTAACAGAGAAGAACTTACGAGGAATCGCGCCTATTTCTCCAATAGCGGTTAATGCTATTTTTAAAATACACTGAAGCCATCAAACGAATATCTGTCTGAGAAGCTAAATCCTTTGACATTATCACTTCCTGCATTCAAGAAAATCCTCAGCACGTAAAGAAACAAGAGTGAGAGAGAGTTTTCAGACTCTTTGCCATTAAACTGAGTTCTAGTAAACGTCTACCATGATCTCGATCTAAATAAGAGTTGAATTGGCAGTACTAAATAA
>JAJIYU010003405.1:0-26862 GCA_030144865.1 Tinospora cordifolia
TGTCTCTTTACTAATAAATTAGAATTTGCCTAAAAAATGTAAAGATATATGAAATTATAATAATAGTTGTATATAATTTGACGAGGTATTGAATAATCAAGATTTTTTTTTCAATCTCTTAGAATGATTTGAACTAAAACATTTCTCTCTCATTTTATTGTTAGTCATTAACAAGTTAAAAAAAATAGTTTCGTTCGTCATAAAGAGAACTAATATTTATTTGATCTTGGTCTTTGTAAAACAATAATGAGACTACATCGGATTTATAGAGCCTTCCTGATAATATTCATAAATGACCCTTTTTTTTTTTACAAAAAGTGAACATTACCATATGTAATATTTATATATACATATTATTTTGAAAGAGATAAGACCGTTCATTACTTTTCAAAGCTCGATCTCTTCCCACATGAATCGTGCAAGCTTAGAGAAATCACGAATCATAATAGAAGAACTTGCTCCAAATTTGAGTAAATAATGTATATAGGCATTCTATTATGATTCATACTTTGATATTATTTATTTAATAATTAAAATTAGGGAAAAAAAGGCATTATGAAAGAAATTGAATTGATATCAATTTTATTAAAACAAATTATTTAAACATTTTAAGGCTCTATGTACATGCACCTTAATTCCAATTCATAATGGGCAGTTTGGCACAAAGCAACAAAGCAAGAACCAACTTTGAAAAAGTAATATTAAAAAAATAATAATAATAAAAAGAAATTATGGTGGGGACTATTCAATAAAGGGCCTTTCTCTTTGAAAAACAAAACCTTGTATGAGACATCACCAAAAAAGGCATTAGGTATGTAGGGAGACTTGGCATTATAATATAAAGTAAATCTCTTATTGCTCAAAAAAAAAAAAAAAAAAAAAAAGAATATGGAGAAACTTCTCTTTCAGTACCGCACCTAAATGGCTAAGTATATAGCCAATTGTTTTTGCATATATTAATTCAAATGATTTTAATGCAATAACCTATATATATATATATATATATATATATATATATATATTTATTTATTTATTTAATTTTATGTAAATGTGAAGGAATGGAGGAGGATAATAACATGCAACCTGAAATAATGTTTTACAAGATTCCATCATTAAGCAATGTCATATATTGAAACTACAAACAAAACTAGGATATTTATACTTTATTTATTTACTTAGTCCTTAATTGAAAGAATAGTCAAAAAAAAAAAAAAAAAAAATTCATGTAGTCCCTTTTTGTCTGTTTCAACTATTCGCATTTATAGCCATTTTTTTTCTATTTTAATTATTTGTATGCAAAAAAAAAAAAAAAAGAAAGAAAGAAAGACTAGAAGAAAGCGTTTTATAGCTGTGAAAATTTTCTATAGAGAATATAGTTCTGTTTAAATATAATTTCTTAAGCCATTTTTCTCAAAAAAAAAAAGAAAAAAAAATTTAAAATTGTGTTTGACAATAAACTAAATCTATTATTTTTTAAGAAAATGAGAAAGTTTTGCGTTTTATGTACAAATTTTTTTTAATGCATTTAGCTGGATGATTTAAATATATAATAATAACATATCTTTCCATATTGTAAATATAAATTTGCAACATCTAATTTTTAACTAGCTTTAATACTAAGTATGTAAATAATTATTAATAGAAGTTGGTTTTAATCAGAGTCTCGACTTCAAGTTCTAATGCTAAAAAATACACTAGAGGTGTCTAGTGTATGATTTAAATACAAAGATAACCTATTTTTCTACATTATAGATGAAAATTTGCCAATATCAAATTTTTAACTAGATTCAATAATAATAATAATAATAATAAAACTCGAGCCTCATGCGCATAGTATGCATTTATTACTTTATATTATCAGTGAAGGTTGAGTTTTCATAGGTCTCGAGTTTAATTTCTAAATATGATAAAAAATTATTAAAAAAATTTTGTTTTAACAGTAATTAGTTTTGAAGTATATGTAAAATTAGCCCAAAAATATATTATTAGCACTCATTATAATTGTGTTAAACATTTATTTATTTATTTTCATAAATGGAGGTTTTCAAGGAACATGTGCATTACATGTTCATGAGTATGAGATATTTATTTATTTATTTAATATTTCTAATAAGGGCATCTTGGGTCAGCTGTCACGGGAAGGATAAGTGACTTTTGCTTTGTATTTTTATGATTGAGCCTTGAAATGAATTTATTATCAAAATGCAGAGAGAATGAACATGGGTTGTACTGTGAACTACAGACATCCTTTTCTTCCCCACTTCACCTTGTGCGTGGTAAGTACTAAAATAAATAAATAAAAAAAATAAAAAAATAAAACTCATAAAAAATATTATAAACACCAAGTGATTAACAAAATAATTAATTTATTTTGCACGTTTTTTCTCTTACTCAAAAAGATTAATAAAAGAAAAGTGAATTCCCATTATGACTGTTATTAATTTACTTGAAATTATTAACAAATATCTTTTTCTTTCCTTCATTAAGAGAAAAGAACTGTTGGCAAATTCAAAATTGAGAACTTTTTTATGTACTAAAAACAAAATTAAAAGATGTCAGAGCTAAAGTAAAAAAAAAAAAAAGAAAAACCTAACCATTACAAGGGTAAAACTCACAGCCATTGGATGAATAAAAATATTAACTTGATTGTGAATACTATAATTCTATAAAAAATGACAACTACAATAATATTTTAACATTATTTAAAAATAAAACGTTTTATATGCCCCAACAAATAAGATACACCAAAAACCATTATGTTGGTGTTTTATGTTTTCAAGTAAGGACGTATTTAATGAACAAAACTCTCATTACTATCAATTTAAATAATAATAATAATAATAATACACAATTATTATATTTTTATATCAAAAATCCAAGTCCTTAGGCCTCAAACCAACCACGCAACAACTTTGACCGTTGCTCCAAAGCCTCCCTTCAAACCAAACACAATGACAAGGACAGGGGCAGCTCACCATTTGGGCATCTGTCTCTCCTCACCCCTGCCTGCATCTCATTCTCATATGAAGTGAAAACAATTGTGTTGTTCTTAAAGGCTAATATTTGTAACTCTATTCTCCCGTGACATAGGCGTTAGTTCTCCATATAAATAGTTGAAACTATCTTTATCTTTAATTCACCCCCACCCTCACACACACACATAAAAAAAAAAAAAAGAAAAAAAAAGAAAAGTACAAAAATTTGGAAACATAAAACCACATTTGAGAAGTTAAAACCAGAAAACGATCTTCGAAATTTAAGAAAAAATATGATTGATGGAACATATTGTATTTTTATTTTTAAATCACGAACCAAATACACCCTCAATCTTCTAGTTGTGACTATCTCGGACATTTTGTGTTTGCATCAATGGATTCAAGAGAATTTTTTTTTTTTTTAAATAAAACAAAACTTCACTTCTAAAATGATATATAATGAACTAATTCCTAATCTCCCCCAAGAGGAGAAAGCAACAGGTTCCTCACATTCTACGCCACATTTTGATTTGGCTGTGGTTAGAGAGTCCTGATAGGGGGTTTGGTTTTTCAGTAACTAGAATAAAGAGAGCATGCTAGAGTGTGACAATATCAAATTACTAGCCTCTTCCTGGGTTTTTGCCACATCTTGTATTACAGGGTGGCTTAAGAATTGGGTGGATTGTTTATTGTAATGGCGAGTAAGATCCCTCTCGTTATGAAAATCCAGTGGCTTTTCCAGTAGATTCGTGTTTCTATCGAGTGAAACTAATTTCTACATCTCAGTAATTTCCTAAAACCGCTAATATTAAGTTCAATAAAAAAAATAATTTTTTTTTCTTATGATATGACAAACCAATCTGAATTCTCGAATTTTTCAAATAAAGATATCAACCCTAAATGGTTGGGATTTGGTTCAAAGCCATTGTTGACATTTTAACAACTTTCTAATCCTGTTAAGACTCCTTTTTTTTTTTAACCCTCTTTTTTAAGACAGTTTCTGAACATAATGCTAACCTAAAAATTAGAAATAGAGTTAAATGTCAACTCAAATCTCAGTTATTTATAAAGGAAGTGCAGTTTAACTGCAATAGCAAACTTGTTTTGGTAAGCCTTCATTAAAGTCACCCTCACACAAAAATTAGGGAAGAAGAATGAAAACAATTGAAGTGCATCTTGTAGAGGTAAACTTATCATGAGCTTTTCAAGGCTGACAAAGCTTCCTTTGCTGTAGCTGAGATTACGGCATCTGAAGCATTTGGTAAGTAGTGTTAGAAAAAAAAAAATTATGTTTGGATAGAAAGAAAATTTTTGAATTGTCTCACATTGATAAAACTAAAAAGGTGTAGCTTAGATGAAAGAAAATTATATAGTAGTTTCCTTAATTGAAAGACAAAGGAGACAATGGGCCTATCTCCATGAATAATTGAAATCCATTATTTAAATGAATCAAAGACAAGGGTCTTGGGCCTTGGACCTTCATCTTTGATTCATATAGCTCGTAATTCAATTTTATTTATTTGAATTTAAATTTTCGAATTAAACTACCATTAACTATCTTAAGACAGTTTTGGGCGGTTGTTGACAGTTAGCTACTTTGGTGACTGTTTGAAAATTTGTACGAATTCAAACAAACTTCTTCTAGTTTAATAAATAATATTTTACTTAAGAAAATAAATATTGACCTTTACACATAGAAGAGAATTCTAAAAATTTTTGATTAATTTTAGTTTGACAGAAAATCAGATTTGGTGCTGCAATTCGATTTGAACAGTTGTATCATGAGAAACAGATTTCATATACACAAAAAAGAAATAAATTCTATCTTAGGGTATTGCTAACGCAAGCCTCTGTTCTGATTTTCCTATTCTCTTTATAATTATTTCTTTTGTAGTATTTTTAGTTTTGTTTAACAAGTAGTAGTATTTCCCTGCAAGATGGAAGTGTTAAAGGATATTGCCTCACAAGGAGACTACTCACTTGTTTAATTTAACGTTGACATTAACTGACAAACCTAGGGCAATTCTTGCAATCTCCTTGGCAAACCCAGTTGACACGAACATATTTTCAGTGTCAATAACAAGAAGAGACATCCCCGCCTTGTAGATTTTCCCGGCCACTTCCAAAATCTCATCCTTAATTGGGAAGATAAAGAAAATTAACAGAAATTATAGGCCAATTCATTTATTTGGATACGCCCAAGGGAAATATGAGTGGTAGTGATGTTTTAAGGTTGAAGAAGAGTAGGAGCTATACCTTTAGCTCCTGAGAAGAAGGTCTGGGCGCATCAGGTGATGCAGCTTCAGGGTCTCTGGTCTTTTTAGCGATGTATTTGCCCTTCCATCAGTAATTGCAACAATCATTACACGCCCAACATCACCACTCTTTTCTGCACTTAGCCCAACCCTAACAGCCTAAAGATAAAGGAGGGTAATGGACAAATTAGAAGGGCTGAGAGTACAGTTCTTGCAAAAACAGAACACAATGGTAGGAAAACGTCCACTTGTAAGAAGATCCCGTTGTAAGACCATGAGCTAAGGGAGATCCTCCACCACATGGTAGTTAAGTTCATCGTAACGGCTACTTGGTCTTTTAAATCTAGTGTTTTATTATTGAAATTAACACTTTCCTTTTCTCGTAAACCTCCTTTTTTCAATTAACATGTGATGTGCCGCAAAATAAAATGTGGGCATTATTTCAAATCTATTTCTTGATTCATTTTAACCCTTCTGAGAAGATATTCCAATAAGGCTATGGAAAGTTTTGTTGAGAAAAAAAATTGAGAGTTAATTTTGAAAAAATATTTCTTTAAAGGTACAAAGGCAGCGCCTGCAAAGAGAGCATTCTCTAAAATTTGAAGAAATATGTTCATTCGAACGAGTAAAGAAACTTGAATGCATAACTTGTGTGACTTACCCAGTTGGCCAGCCACTTGGCTAACATGTCTTTAATTTCAGTTTCTTGTTATTCAAAAAAATTGCAGTAGACATAAAAATGAGATTGAGGGTAAGAAAATGTGAACCAAAGCATTGTTTATTTGAACCCTTTAATTTTTCATATTTACATGATATTTTCTCAATATCAAAACAAGCCCTTCAGTTGTTCTCAACCAAAAAGAAAAAAGAACAAAGAGTTTCCTAATAAAATTTTCAATCCTCTTATTATCATTTCATTTTTTTTTTTAACTAACTTTATACGCTTAAGTACGCTTAAGTATGAGTAACAGCATTTAGTTGTTGCTAACTTATACCACTTAAATATAAGTAATCTGTTAATTGATCAAAGATTTACGTCTTACAACAAAGTAGACAGATAGATTCAGACATACTCAATTATATAAAAGGACATCATGATGATTACCTAGTCATATCATGTCCCAACCCCCTACCAAAGATCCTAGAAATTTCATTTCTGGGGAGCAAACGTGTTCTTTGCTCTGGCTATCAATATGCTACAAAAAGCTCTTTGCCAATAATATTTGCAGAGCAAAAATAATATAAGGTTCATATTACATCACACAAAAAAACCCAAGAACAGTGCAAGAGGCAGCAAGATTCAGTAATGCAGCCCTATAACTTGAGATACTCTCTTGAAGAAGACAGGGCACATGCCTGTGCTGAACATGAGATCCTCCTTCATCCACCCTGGCGCCACTCTTTCAAAAGTTCCCAGAGATGCTACATGGTAAAGCAGCTCTGCTTCTTCTTCTCCAGTTCCCTTACTCACCCACGTTAAACTGAATGAGTAACCTGAAACACAAAATTGGGAAATTATGTGCTTTTTTCAGTATTCATGCATGCGTAATTTCTCATGGCGTTGGTTAAATGGAAAGGACACCGCGTGCAATGGTAACTTGTGGGGTGGTTTTCATGGGCATTTGAGATATAAAGCAGGAGGGTTATGCTTGGGAAGAAAGTTTAACATATTTGCAATTCCACACAACAGATGCTTAGTTGGCAACTAAGACGGTATTCTTCCATTATTAGAATTATGATATGATTTCTATCATAATATTTGTGATTTTAATGTTTACATTCCGAGTTTCAGCGGATAAGATTCACCCAAGTTTCCAAAATCTTTCACAAGTACATATAAAGTGTCAAATGTTAAAAGAACAAGTAAGACAGAGGCTCAAGGAAAAACAAAAACATACATTCATTTTCTGAAGCACAATAAAAAAATAAAGAAGCTACAAAAACATAACCAAAAAAAAACTGAATAATATAAAGGAACCAAGAATCGTCATCATTGGAGATTCAAGACCAAGTTCAGTAGGATAAACTTATAAAAAACAAAGCAATTCATAATTCATTTCTGAGCAGTAAAAGAAAGGAAGGACCAAAGTTCAACTAATAGAACTGATAAAGACAGAGTATATAACAGTTACCGCTTGATTGATGAGAAGCTAAAAGACATAATCCTTCTGTTTCACTAACAGAGGCAAACTTCAAGCCAACTAAGCACTCCATAAGAGTTTGGAACAGGGAATTTGCACTTAAACTGTCTCCTAGAAAATGGTATCAAACAAATATATTAGAAATATGCCAAGCCATGGCATCAAATTGCAGAAAGTTATATATCCTCTGTACACACCTGAATTGGCAGATTTTGTTAAAGAGCAGCTTGTCTGGATAGAAGATTGATACAGTTAGAGTTGAGATGCAAGGAAAAGAATATATTATATTATTAATATAAAACTAAAATACCTGCAAAATGTTGTCCACATCATCAGACAGGGGGCGCTGGCATGGATCTCTTTCTAGATCGGTCACAAGAGAATCCTTTAGAAGATTGCCTTCATGTGATTGGGATTCAACAAGCTCAACACGACGCTTCTTTCTTGACGAGCCTTTAGACGTGCCTTGTGAACCAACTTCAGAAACCCCAGGAGGAGAACCAAACTGGCTGTTTTTGTTGTTTCTTTGCTTGGAAATGCAGCAAAGTCCCTCTTCTTGCAGGTTCTGAAGCCTCTTAACTTCATCAGAAAGCTCCTTTGCTGCCCAAAATAAAATAAAATGAAATGAAATAAAATAAAATAAAATATGGAAGTTAGAAAAGAAGATAATATTACTTTAAAGCTACTATATTGTAATGTGCACAATATTGACGTTGCACTCAAACCTGAAAATCTGTATTGCATTGAACAAATGATAAATTTAACTTATATCTACGAATTCATATAGAATGTTTAGAAGTAACAAAGAATCCATCTAAAAGTGGGCGTATATTCTGTCATTGCATTATGTGAAAATGAGAAAAGTCTGACTGAAGGCCTTTTTTTCATTGTGAAAAGGTAAAGACAGGACTGACCTTTAATCTCAAAGGTTTTTACAAAATAAGATGTCATAGGGATTTTCATGGACAAACTTTTCTGACAGATACAAATGATATTACAAAGCAATCTTACTCTTTTTGGCTTCTTCAACCAGCAGATTAGTGTATTTAGAATGTAGCTCCACCTTGTCAGATCTGCAATCTGATAAAATAAATGAGAATTCATTTCTTCTCCAAAAAAAATTAAAAAATGATGGTGAAAAGGGGCAAAAAGAAAACAAAAAAAACATGCCTAACTGAGGCCACTTCATTTGTCAAGTCATGTATCTGAGATTTTAGCCGATCATTCTCACTTCTCAAGTGCTCAATCAACTCCTCTGCAGCTGTACAATCATTTTGACATATAATTAAGACAAACCTAGAACTTCTCGACATAAAAACCAAGAAATTGACCTTTCCAAGCAACACCCAGAACCATCCTTGTCAGTCTAACAGATACTAAGTAGTTATAATAGAAGTCCTAGCATTTATGGATTAAAAAGTAAAAACCTGCTTAAAGAATATGACTATAAAAATTCAACATCTCACTCAACTCAATTAAGCTTTTTTCCAATTATACAGGGTTGGCTCTATGAATCTTTTCTTCCATCTATTTTATCAAAGGCAAAGTCAAACATTTAAATAAAAAGAAATTAATCTTTCTTAATTATCATTATTCATCTTATTTTAAGTCTTCCTCTATTACCATGTTGCGTTAATAGATGTAATACCCTAAAAATTTGTACAAAATTCAATTAAATAACATAGAATTAATCTTTTAGAATTTTATAAAATTTTAGAGATATAAGATTTATTTTAACTTGTAAATAGACAAAATGAGAAACGACATTAATTGAGAATTTTGTAAAATTTTTCGATGTAAAATTATGTATATTCTAAGGTATGAAACATAGTAAGTAAAATAGAAATAAAACCAAAAGGAAAAGATGGTCAAAAATGAAAAATAGAAACAAAATGAAAAATAGAAATGAAACAAAAAAAAAATCCACCGCATTACTATGATAGTGAACTCAGCGTTGTGGTAATGAGGTAAAAATCTCGAAAAATAAAATAAAATAAAGTTGCATGAAAAATTCACCCGAACCGTTACCATGGTCAACTATTGTGGTAACACGACGAATAATCTGAAATTTTGAGCAAGAAAGGCTCCCAAAACGAATTGGAAAGTCTCAAAACCCAAAATTTCTAAATCTTATGCGCAAAGGTGAAGAATTAGGAGGTTTTCTGTGTTGGGAACACCCCAAACTTGTCCAATCTCACCCATTTGAACTCTATATAAACCCTGTCTGAACTCCCATTCTCTTCATTTTAGCAAGAACTGAACAACTTCCTCTTGCTCTCTATGCCTTCCTCTCTTGGCATTCCTCTTTTTCTTTAGTTATTCTAAACAACAGTTGAAGTAGTACCAACGAAGTGCTGTACACATTTTTGTACTAACAATTGGGGAGATCTGAAGGACAATTAACAGATGCTTCAAGAGGAGAAAAACTATTTGAGGTAGAAGTAATTTTTGAACTTTTACCTTGTTATTTTGATTCAGATATGATGTGCTTGGATGCTTGTTTAGCCTAAAAATATGCCATGATTATACATGCCATTAATTAGAGATGCATGCTTAGGATTGTATAAATAATGATGCATGATTTGTGTTACCATGATCTATATTATGACATGCCTATGATGAATATATGTTATTTACGGATTATTTTGAATATATCATGCTTCTATTTATTTAATGAAAGACTAAACAAAGATTATAACCACGTATCGGCATGAGGACGAATTTGAACCCCAATGCTCCTCTTTTTATACCAGCGGCTCCTCGACAGGTTGAGGATTTTTCCCCAGAATGGTGGGACTTGGTGAAATCCTCAAACTTGCAAGCACGTGCAATGTGACGATAGCGTGCAAGGGGACAAATTAGGCGAGGTATAGGAGGCAGGGTGTTACAATAGATCACTCTTTCTAAATTGTACATTCAAAAGCCTACACCGTACATATTCAAATCACGTAAGTTAGTTCTCTCTCATTTTACAGTTGGGGCTACAAGCTACTCCTACAATTTTCCCAAAACACTTGTTTTTTATTTTATCCACAATTTTGTTACACTTTGCCCAAAAGTCTGTTTATGACTTTTAAGATTCAAGAAGAAATTTATAATATTGGGTTAGGTTTCAGACCAAAGTGAACAAAGCATGTCTCGGTCTATCCTAATTGAGGAAATAAAAACGTTCAACAAAGACTCAAGTAAGAAAATATTTACCGGAAACATAGTTCATGAATTTTGCTTCTTGTTCTTGATTGAATTGATCCATCTCAGCAATCTTCCTTGTCTGAACCAGACCAAAAGTAAATAAACAAATAAACAGAGAGAAAAACCTACTTGTTTTGAACTTTGAAAAGAAGGAAAAAGAATACCTTCAGTTTATTGTACTTCTCGTAAAGTTTATTGTAAAGGGCCTCCATCTACATCCAAAAAAAAAAAAACACACACAACGAATTATCGAACAAGAAGAATAGAGGGTGCGATAAATTAAGAACATATTCCAAATAAGTATAAATGACCTCAAATTGAAACAAAGTAAGAGAAATATGTAAAATTTTGGACAAAAATTGCCCTAGAAACAAAAACTTGACAGGTGGGAGTTTGAAAGAGAAGTAATTTGTGTTCTGATGTGTTTAGGAGAAGGGTATTTGTAACAGTAGATGAAAATAGTAGTAATTTGTGTTCTGATGTGAAGATGCAAATGAAAACCAAATCAAACAAAGTGAGAGCTGCAAATGGAGGAAAAGATGATGACTCATGTATCAATTTTTAATGAATTTCCTGCCACGTGGACCACCTGAAAATTACATTTTTTTGTTAGAATGAAAATTTTGAATTCCTTATAAATGTAGTTTTAGCTATTTAAAAAAGAATTAAAAAAAAAAATTTAGCTTTTGTAGCTTTTTAAAGTTCCCTCCGATTACATACAAACAAGGGTTAATAAGCAAAAATATCTTAAACTATGCTAATTTTTATAAATATATCATAGTCTTTTGCAATTAGCAGAAAATTATAGAAATTATATTTAAATTTGTAGTGATTATATCCTACATCTTCCAAGGTGGCACTAATCATTGAGGTGGGGCAATTCAAATAATATAATTGCCAACTATTTCCCAAAAATAACAAAGTAACGCTGCACATCGTTTCCTCTCGGCGCCGCATTCTCCTTTCTTCAACCTGCACGAATGTTGTTTCCTCTCGTTGGACCAGGATTGCGTCGCTACTCGTTCCTCTTATTTCCTTGCATCTTATTTAACCTGTGCGAACTACGACCCCCCATTTCTTTCTTTTCTTCTGCAGCGTTCTCCTTTCTTCCCTTTTTCTTCTTTTGTTCTGCCCCTTTTTTAATTTAGATGCCCCACCAATTAGGTGCCTGAGAATAATTGGTCACTTTTGGGGCATGGTTGGCAATAGTGTTATTTGAATGTCACCTGCCAACTGTGTGCCAAGTCAGTGTCATCTAAGCAAATAAGTGTATTAGTAAGATGTAGAATACAATTGCTATAATTTTGAAGAGGTCTATATTTTTCTGTTAATTTCAAAAGATTAGAATATATTTGTAAAAATTAGAATAGAAGTGGATATTTTCGCCAACTAAACTTACAAACAAATATATAGTGTGGCAATTTAATTCTTACCAACATGCTATCATATTTTTGTCTTTTGTTTTATTTTATTGTTTTTCTATAAACATTATATTGGGTTGTACTAGCTTCAAAAATCTAAAAAGACCAGTAAATAGAGCATAAATAATCACAATCAATATTTAAATGCTATAATTTTATATATCAACTTAATTAAATCAACCATAAATTTTGGGTTTTGGTTGAGATAATTTAAATAGTTGATTATTACTTCTACGAACAAAAAAAAGTTCATGTATGATTTGCATTTTTTTAATAATTTATTTTTGTAAGTTATGTTATAAGAGGCGTAAGACTTCCCTGTCTAATTTTATCATTAAAGTAATATCTTGTTAAATCACTAGCTGATTCTGAAAAATAATCAACCATAAATGATTTTTTTTTTGGCATTAGCAGTCCAACAATACAATATAACATGAAGGTAACAATTTAAGTACTAACTAATTTCCCATAATTGAAAACTTCGTGTATTTTTTAATGTACTCTAATTATAAGTTTTCATACGTACTGTTATATTCTAAAACTTATTCTTTTTAATTTTCAAAATAAAGCTACATTTTACCTTTTCAATATTAAAAAAAGACTATTTCGTATTTCTAAAAAAATCAATTTAATTTTATTAAGTATTTACAATTAATTTTATTGTTTAGGAGCATTAATTAACCATATCAACAATAACTAATTCAAATACATTAAATCAAAGCTGACTTGGGTCAAAAATTTGTAATGTAATAGTTAGATTATTTTTTAAAAATAGATAATTATAATATTTATTGTTAACTTAAACATAAATTTATGAAATGTTATTTAAAATTTATACTTATTTAACGTTTAATTTAACACAAACCAACAAGTTCCAGGTCGCAATCATTCAATCGTCTTTCTGTAAATTTTTGCTAATCTTCATAAAAAAAAACCAATGAATTGCAAAACACGACCTATTGGTTAAATTAAAACATAATTTAACTGCACTCTTTTGTTATAAACTTCAAGAAATAAACCAACTGGTCGAACAAGCGTAAGAGATTCTTTGGAGTTTGTTTTAAATTGATCCAAAATTTGATATAACAATTTGTCTTGATTCCAAAATTTGATTTAGCATTCCACCTAATTAACTATATAATAATAAGGGTGACAATTTATGAAACAACACGATGACCTAACCTAAACATGGCACGAAGGTAATGAATTTAAATTTAGCATAAACAAGTTTAAATCAAAATAAATCAAACACAATTATACACAATTACATTCAGGTCATAAACAAATCAACATGACGAACTAAAAAAATGATATATTTAACACGATTATAAATAAAAGAGAACGCCGTAGAAGAAAAGGAAGAAATGAGGTATCGTGGTTTGCACAAGTTGAATAAGATGCAAGGAAACAAGAGGAACGAGTAGCAACGCGATTCTGGTCCAACGAGAGGAAACAATGTTCGTGCAGGTTGAAGAATGGAGAACGTGGCGGCGAGAGGAAACGATGTGCAACTTTCCTTCGTTGAGAACCCGTACTGAGGTAATGCTCCAATGAAAGTCCATTTTGCTCCCACAAATGTTGGTTCTAGTCATTTTGCTCCAACAAGCACAATGTACCACAGCTAAGGCATTTTTTAGTTTGATTTTGTTGTGAAGATGAGATTTTAATTAGTGATCAGTAGAAGTTACTGTTTTTGTAGTGATTCTGGTGCGTTCTCCAGTGTTCTCCTTTCTTGCTTTTTCTTCTTTTCTTCTTTTCATCTTTTGTTCTGTAACAAAACAAATTGGTCCTTTTTTAATTTTAATGCCCCACCAATTAGATGCTACAAGGGAGAATACTTTCTTAATCTTGGGAAATAGTTGGCAATTCTCTTAGTTAAATGCCACATCACCTGTTAGTGCCACCTTGGAAGATGTAGGACATAATTACTATAAATTTAAATATAATTACTACAAATTCGAATAGGTCTATATTTTTCTGCTAATTGCAAAAGACTAGGCTATATTTATAACAATTAGAATAGTTTAAGATATTTTTGCTTATTAACCCTTGCTTGTATGTAACCGGAGGGAACTTTAAAAAGCTATAAAAGCCAAAAATTTATTTTTTAATTCTTTTTTAAATAGCTAAAACTACATTTGTAAGGAATTCAAAATTTTCATTCTAACAAAAAATGTAATTTTCCAGGTGGTCCACGTGGCAAGAAATTCATTAAAAATTGATAAAAGAGTCGTCATCTTTCCCTCCATTTGCAGCTCTCACTTTGTTTGATTTGGTTTCCACTTGCATCTTTACAAAATCAAATGCTAGGGTTTACTGCTATTTTCATCCACTGTCACAAATACCCTTCTCCTAAACACATCAAAACACAAATAGCTCTTCTTTCAAACTCCCACCTTTTAAGTTTCTGTTTCTAGGGCAATTTTTGTCCAAAGTTTCACATATTTTTCGCTTACTCCGTTTCAGTCTGAGGTCATTTACACTTATTTGAAATCAGGTCTTGGTTTATTGCACCCCCTATTCTTCTTATTCGATAATTCGTTGTGTTTTTTTTTTTTTTTTGGGATGTAGATGGAGGCCCTTTACAATAAACTTTACGAGAATTACAATAAACTGAAGGCATTCTTTTTCTTAGTTTCAAAGTTTGAAACAAGTAGGTTTTTCTCTCTGTTTATTTGCTTATTTATTTTTGGTCTGGTTCAGAAAAGGAAGATCGCTGAGATGGATCAATTCAATCAAGAATAAGAAGCAAAGTTCATGAACTATGTTTCTGGTAAATATTTTCTTACTTGAGTCTTTATTGAGAGTTTTTATTTCCTCAATTCGGATAGACCGAGACATGCTTTGTTCACTTTGGTCTGAAACCTAACCCAATATTTTATTTTTCTTATTGAATCTTAAAAGTTATACACGGACTTTTGGGCAAAGTGTAACAGAATTGTGGATAAAATTAGAAATGAGCATTTTGGGAAAATTGTAGGAGTAGCTTGTAGCCCCAATTGTAAAATGAGAGAGAACTAACTTAGGTGATTTGGACACGTAAGGTGTAGGCCTTTGAATGTATGATATAGAAAGAGTGATCTATTGTAACACCTCGCCTCCCATACCTCGCCTGATTTGTCCCCTCGCACGCTATCGTCACGTGCTTGCAGGTTGAGGATTTCACCAAGTCCCACCATTCTGGGGATAAATCCTCAACTTGTTGAAGAGCCGTTGGTATAAAAAGAGAGCATTGGGGTTCAAATTCATCCCCGTGCCGATACGTGGTTATAATCTTTGTTTAGTCTTTCATTAAATAAACAGAAGCATGATATATTCAAAATAAACTGTAAATAACATATATTCACAGGAGGCATGTCATAATATAGATCATATCAACACAAATCGTGCATCGTTATTTATACAATCCTAAGCATGCATCTCTAATTAATGGCATGTATAATCATAACATATTTTTAGGCTAAACAAGCATCCAAGCACATCATATCTGAATCAAAATAACAAGGTAAAAGTTCAAAAATTACTTCTACCTCAAATAGTTTTTCTCCTCTTGAAGCCTCTTAAATGTCTTTCAAATCTCCCCAATTGTTAGTACAAAAATTTGTGTAACACTTCGTTGTTACTACTTCAACTGTTGTTTAGAACAGCTAAAAAAAAAGAGGAATACCAAGAGGGAGGCAAAGAGAGCGAGAGGAACAGTTCTTGCTGAGGTAAAGAGAACAGGAGCCTAGACAAGGTTTATATAGAGTTCAAATGGGTGAAATTTGGCAAGTTCGGGGTGTTCCCAACACAGGAAACCTTGCTACTTCTTCACGTTTGCGCATAAGATTTAGAAGTTTAGGGTTTTGGGACTTTTTAATTCGTTTTGGGAGCCTTTCTTGCACACAATTTCGAATTATTTGTCATGTTACAGCAATAGGTGATCGTGGTAACAGTTCAGGTGAATTTTTCACGCAACTTTATTTTATTTTTTTCGAGATTTTTACCTCATTACCGCGATGCTAAGTTCACTATCCTAGTAGTGCGGTGGAATTTTTTTATTTTATTTCTATTTTTCATTTTGTTTCTATTTTTCATTTTTGACCATCTTTTCCCTTTGGTTTTATTTCTATTTTACCTACTATATTTTATACCTTAGAATATACATAATTTTACATCTAAAAACTCTACAAAATTCTCAATTAATGTTGTTTCTCATTTTGCCTACTTATAAGTTAAAATAAATCTTATATCTCTAAAATTTTATAAAATTCCCAAGGATTAATTCTATATTACTTAATTGAATTTTGTACAAATTTTCAGGGTATTACATCTATTAACACAACATGGTAATAGAGGAAGACTTAAAATAAGATGAATAATGATAATTAAGAAAGATTAATTTCTTTTTATTTAAATGTTTGACTTTGCCTTTGATAGAATAGATGGAGGAAAAAGATTCATAGAACTAACCCTGTATAATTGGAAAAAAGCTTAATTGAGCTGAGTGAGACGTTGAATTTTATTACTCATATTTTTGAAGCAAGTTTTTACTTTTTAATCCATAAATGCTAGGACTTCTATTACAACTATTTAGTGTTTGTTAGACTGACAAGGATGGTTCTGGGTGTTGCTTGGAGAGGTCAATTTCTTGGTTTTTATGTCGAGAAGTTCTAGGTTTATCTTAAATTATTTGTCAAAATGATTGTGCAGCTGCAGAGGAGTTGATTGAGCACTTGAGAAGTGAGAATGATCGGCTAAAATCTCAGATACATGACTTGACAAATGAAGTGGCCTCAGTTAGGCTTTTTTTTTTGCCCCTTTTAATCGTCATTTTTAAATTTTTTTGGAGAAGAAATGAATTCTCATTCTATTTTATTAGAATGCAAATCCGACAAGGTGGAGCTACATGCTAAATACACTAATCTGCTGGTCGAAGAAGCCAAAAAGAGTAAGCTTGCTTTGTAATATCATTTATATCTGTCAGAAAAGTTTGTCCATGAAAATCCTTATGACATCTTATTTTGTAAAAACCTTGAGATTATAGGTCAATCCTGTCTTACCTTTTCACAATGAAAAAAAGGCTTTCAATTAGAATTTTCCCATTTTCACATGATGCAATGACACAATATACGCCACACTTTTACATGGATTCTTTGTTACTTCTAAACATTCTATATGAATTCGTATATATAAGTTAAATTTATCATTTGTTCAAGGCAATACAGATTTTCAGATTTGAGTGCAACATCAATATTATGCACATTACCATATAGTAGCTTTAAAGTAATATTATCTTCTTTTCTAACTTCCATATCTTATTTTATTTTATTTCATTTCGTTTTGTTTTATTTTGGGCAAAGGAGCTTTCTGATGAAGTTAAGAGGCTTCAGAACCTGCAAGAAGAGGGACTTTGCTGCATTTCCAAGCAAAGAAATAATAAAAACAGCCAATTTGGTTCTCCTCTTGAGGTTTCTCAAGTTGGTTCACAAGGCACGTCTAAAGGCCCATCAAGAAAGAAGCGTCGTGTTGAGCTTGTTGAATCCCATGACATGAAGGCAATCTTCTAAAGGATTCTCTTGTGACCGATCTAGAAAGAGATCCATGCCAGCGCCCACTGTCTGATGATGTGGACAACATTCTGCAGGTATTTTAGTTTGATATTAATAATATAATATATTCTTTTCCTTGCATCTCGGCTCTAACTGTATCAATCTTCTATCCAGACAAGCTGCTCTTTAACAAAATCTGCCAATTCAGGTATGTACAGAGGATATCGAACTTTCTGCAATTCGATGCCATGGCTTGGCATGTTTCTAATATATATTTGTTTGATCCCATTTTTTTAGGAGACTGTTTAAGTGCAAATTCCCCGTTCCAAACTCTTATGGAGTGCTTAGTTGGCTTGAAGTTTGCCTCTGTTAGTGAAACAGAAGGATTATGTCTTTCAGCTTCTCATCAATCAAGCGGTAACTGTTATATACTCTATCTTTATCAATTCTATTAGTTGAACTTTGGTCCTTCCTTTCTTTACTGCTCAGAAATGAATTATGACTTGCCTTGTTTTTATAAGTTTATCCTACTGAACTTGGTCTTGAGTCTCCAATGATGACGATTCTTGGTTCCTTTATATTATTCAGGTTTTTTTTGGGTATGTTTTTGTAGCTTCTTTATTTTTTTTTTATTGTGCTTCAGAAAATGAATCTATGTACTAATGATTACAACTCAAGACCACTACAGCCATATTAATTAATAAGTATTTAGAGCAAAAAGCTCCAGCAGCTTGATAGGGATCAAACAACCAACAGCCACATTGGCTAATAAGTATTTGGAGCAAAAAGCACTAGCTGTTTGGTAGGGATTGAACAATGTTGGTTCACGCTAACAACCAACATGTTCAAGAGGCTTAGAATGAGAATATATACTAATAAAAATTTAATTCTACCAGTTAGCATTTGAAACAAGATATGAGGTATAATTTGGTCGAGAAAACTAACAAGTAGGTGCAAAGGACTTCTCTCATATTTCTCTCATTGGCATTGTCAAATCTGAATCATACAAGTCATAGTTTAGTAAAGTTCCTGTTTAGTCACTGAAGACCTTTCTTTGGATCTCAGCATCAAATTTTTTAAAAACCACTATATCAGAAAGCTTTAATTGATAATTACAGGCTCCACTATGTATATCAAGTGAACTTAGATATCAACACTTCACCTTATGTGCTTGATGCCGCATGGATTACATTTATGACAAGGAGGAAGATATGATTAGATAAATGTGAACCAAGCAAATGCTTGCAAGGAGGATTGAACTCATACCTTCCAAAATAACCAAATCTGACACCATGTTAAAAATTGCTTGACCCAAAAGCTATATGTTATAAGTATAGGCACTAGCCCATATCAAGTGAGCATAGACAACGACAAATTTTATGTTAGGAGTGTCTAAAGCAACTCATGCATTATCTACCATTCTGAATTGATCTTTTGTCTTGCCATTGATGTCAAATCATTCATTTGCAATAATGCATGGATCACCATTGATGTCAAATCATTCATTTGCAATAATGCATGGATCAGAACTGAGAACCCACTAATCTAGGATAAAAACACTATGGGTAAGTCCTAGGTATACCCAATTACTACTAACGATCATCCATTGTTGGAGACTAGCAAACATTGGATTTTTATCTAGAGATCTGTCAAGTAGATAAATAACTGAAGAATATGGAAGCAAAGTCTCTAACATAACAATGACCACAGCTTATGTGCTAGAATATTTGCTGAAGTGAGCATACTTTTTGTCATAATTTATTCTCCTTTGGAAAAATAATTGATGAAGCCTATCTAATCCATACTAATTTAGTAAATTATAAACATGTTTATGCGTCAATATCAAAAAATAATCATGCTGTTGCATTAGATAGATTTTTTTAGATGTTATATTCTGTTCTAAAGTCGCTGGTTTAAATGGTTAAGTAGCTTAATTTAAAGTGTTACACATAAATTTCAGCACCTTGGCCTTCTTTAATACACTATAAAAACATAATACCAGTGTCTGACATTAACAAACTTATCGAGTCCTTATTAGCCGAATTTTTTATATCTAGAGCTCTTTCTATTGCACAGTTTTGTTAGTGATAATTGATAAACGAGGAATTTTCGTTTTCCCTTGAGCCTTTGCCTTATTTGTTCTTTTGACATTTAACACTTCATATGTACTTGTGTAAGATTTTGGAAACTTGGGTGACTCTTATCTGCATTATGTGTAATCACTAACCTCCTTATCTGAAACTCGGAATGTAAACATTAAAATCACACATATTATGATAGAAATCATATTATCATAATTCTAATCATGGAAGAATACCATCTTAGTTGCCAACTAAGCACTTGTTGTGTGGAATCTGTTCTTGATTTATCGCACCGCCTATTCTTCTCGTTCGATAATTCGTTGTGTTTTTTTTTTTTTGGATGCAAATGGAGGCCATTTACAATAAACTTTACAGAAGTACAATAAATTGAAGGTATTCTTTTTCTCCTTTTCAAAGTTCAAAACGAGTAGGTTTTTCTCTCTGTTTATTTGTTTATTTATTTTTGGTCTGGTTCAGACAAGGACGATCGCTGAGATGGATCAATTCAATCAAGAACAAGAAGCAAAGTTCATGAACTATGTTTCCGGTAAATACTTTCTTACTTGAGTCTTTGTTGAACGTTTTTATTTCCTCAATTCGGATAGACTAAGACATGCTTTGTTCACTTTGATCTGAAACCTAACCCAATATTTTATTTTTCTTCTTGAATCTTAAAAGTCATACACAGACTTTTGGGCAAAGTGTAACAGAATTGTGGATAAAATTAGAAACGAGCGTTTTGGGAAAATTGTAGAAGTAGCCCATAGCCCAATTGTAAAATGAGAGAGAACTAACTTAGGTGATTTAGACGCGTACGTTATAGGCCTTTGAATGGACGATTTAAAAAGAGTGATCTATTGTAATACCCCGACTCCCATACCCAAGGAATGAAAATTTGACTTCGTCCCAAACTTCGACATTTGAAAATTAGAATTAATTTGAAGAGTTCGAGAAATTCGAAAGAATTTTTATAAAAATTTTTCAACTTAGAAAAATTCAAAAAAATATTATATAAATGTTAAAATGTGCACAATTTCTATTAAAAATGTCGAAGACAAACATAATAAATACATTATATATATAATGGTTCTGAATATATATATGTTAACATTAATAATGCTTAATGCACATCACGCTTGTTAATTTAAAACTATTAGAAAAAAGATAAAAACAAAAAGAAATTTATCGTCAAACTCTAATATAAACCATGATTTTCATTTATCATTCTTCTCTTAGGCTTTTAACTTATTTTTCAGTTCTCACTCTTCTCTCTATCATCTTTTCTTCAGGCCACAGCTCATGCTTCTTTTTCTTGGATAGCCACTCGCCAATTTTACATATCTCGTGTTAAATCTTCTTCATTTATAGAGAATGATTTTTTTGTATAATCTTTATAATTATATAGAAGAATCTTTGTGCATTACATAAATTCTTTCATAAAAAATGCTCCTTTTATGACTTTTATACATTTTTTTTCCACAAAAATCTTTAAAACTTCGATTGTAAGTGAACTTCGCCGATTTTTTCGAAGATTTCGACAAAATTTTGTAATTTTATAATTACAAGTGAACTTCGTTTCGATTGTCCAAATTACCTAATTAATTCGGCTAATTTTGACGAAATTCGTCTAATTTTTATACCATGCCCATACCTCGCCTAATTTGTCCCCTTGCACGCTATCGTCACATGCTTGCAGGTTGAGGATTTCACCGAGTCCCACCATTCTGGGGGGAAATCCTCAACTTGCTAAAGAGCCGCTAGTATAAAAAAAGGAGCATTGGGGTTCAAAGTAGATCTTCCTCCTGATACCATTGCCATCTATCCAATCATAAGATATTGGGTGTTAGCATACGTGGATTGCCAATATTGGATAAGAGAATATAGCTGATGAATGGGTTAAAAGTTCTAAATACTCAAATATTTAGCCATGAAAGTGTAGCATAAATGGCACACATCTTGTAAAACTGAAAAACTACAACTACGTTTTGAAGAAAATCACCCCCTGTGACTGATAATAACGTGTGTATGTGTGTGTGTATTTCGTAGAGAGACTAGATGCATATCTTACTCAGTATAATAGTATGAAATATTCCAATTTCACTAATCAAATATTCTCTAAATTTGAACTTAATACTCCTATGAAAGAGTATTCTTATTCATAATACTCGACAACTTGATGGCATCCCTGAAAAATTTTGGTTAAAAAATTGCTCACTAGATCATACTCTAAAGTCTCCAATGCCTAACCTAGATTTCCTTCCAATCCATACGAAGTCTAGAAAATCCAATTGCCCTACCTTGTTAAAAAACATGAACTAAGCTTTAAAAAAAGTAATCGACATACTTGTTGTTCTCAAGTAGATAATAAAAATAATCATCTGAAAGCTCTATAGCATTGAACAGATCATGTGACGACCCACATTTTAGACATCGGAGTGATGGATCCGACACATGTATATCATATGTATTTCCTGAATTTTTAATGAAAATATATGAAAGTTTACCAATTTTGAATCATTTATTGAAAAAAATGCAACTCTGAGAAGAAAACACATGAAACTATGAGAAAAATATGTTTTCTTGAGAGAAATAAACTTTAGGATTGATTGTTGAATTTTTGGAGTAATTATGAAATTTTTAGAATGACAAATGAAATTTTTGGAAGAAAAATTATTCAATTTTTAGAGATAATAATTGTATAAATGATGAAATGGTGTATAATAGAAACATTTTGGTGAGAAAATGATGGATTGATTATTCTAATAATTTTAGGAAAAAAAAGCCAAATTTCGATATATATGTAAATAGGTACATATATATATAAGGAAATGGAAAAATAAGACAAAAAACAAAAATAAGCAATTTTGGCGCACGAGCCAAAAACGGGTCACACCTTACGCTCGACTAGCACTGAACCAGGCACGGGCTGTTGGCCCGCACGAGATTATAGGCCCAACCATGGGCCGGCCCACGTCCTGGCCAACCCACACGCCCAAAGCAGCAACCCCCCCTTGCTTTTGGTGTTTTGTGCCCGAAATTAACAGATTTTTAGATGAATTTTTGCAGTATTTCAGGTTTTTTCCAACCATTAAACCATGAGAATTCATGGTATTGCACCCCTGATTTTTGCCATCAAACTCAACCACCTGAAATGGCCAATGGACATTGCCAACTGGGCATCCAGCATGAGAGTTTGGAGGCCATGTGGGTAGCCACGTGTCATCATACGTGGCCATGCAAGCTCCCTTTCATGCAACAAAACCCCTTCTTGAGCACAAGTCCAGGATTTCCAATTGCTGTAACCTTTGTTCACAAGCTCGAATTCCCTTCGTTTCTTGGCCAAATCCATTGAATCTTTGCTTGTTTTAAAGCTCATACTACCATCTACGAAGTCCTACAGCAATTTGCTGAATCTTAGAACCATTTGGAGCTGAAATCCCCGAGAAGAAGTGCTATTCATAGTGTTCATAGCCTCATTTGCTGAATCTAACCTTGAGCCTATATGAATATGATTTATAAATATGCTATGTTAGCTGGATGTTTAACACTTAGGAAACCTTCTGAGTTTTAGAATACATGTGACATGTTTAATGAAACATTTGAACGTCACTTTGGGCCTATATATACTTACTGTTTGGAAGGATCCTTGATAGGGAATTGTAGAATGACCTACATACTTGCAATATGTGCAAGGAATGGCCTTAGATTAGAGGTTTGGTGAGGTAAATAAATACATGAAGGAATGATAGAAATGTAAACCCAAAAATCACTATAATTCAGCTGAAAATTCTGAAAGTAAATTGAATGACCAAACCTTAGTGTATTGGGCTGAAATTTGCTAGAGAGATTCCTAAGTATGTCTAGAAGATGCCGACCAAATTTCAAAATATTCTGATATGGATAAGTATGTTAAATTAGGCAAACAATCATTGTCTGTCACATGAGACCCGAGAACGCACAAACCCTGATATCTCAGTTAAAAACACCATCAAATGGAGTCTAAAAATTGTGATTTAAAATTCTGAGGAAGATTTAAAGAATCCAGAACAAATTCACAAAAGTTGGCGCAAATCCGATGTACGGATTACCCGCAGAAAAATGGAAAAAATGGTTGCGTAGAGAAGGCCACAAACTAAAGTTGAGCCTAAGTGATGAGAATTGGGAATTTTGACCCATTTTGGCCCAACTGACTCAATGAGGAGCAGAATTGACCATTTGGGGCTCTGTTGACCAGCTAGGTCAGAAAGTGATAGGTTTGACTAGAGTTGACCAAGATTGACCAAGATTGATCAAATTGACTTAGCAACTTAAGGTGAGTTGAACTAGCATAGATAGACCACCCTTGACCAAGTCAATCCATTGACTGACCAATGACATAGATTTAGAGTTGAGCTAAGTCTTATGCCAATATTAAGAAATTACGTTGATTTCGCAGGACCAAGTACTAACGAGATGCGACCGGTCGCGAGATGAGCACCAGGAGCGGCGCATCCCTGTGAGTAGTGTTTTCAAACTTATTTCTTAAAGTTTGTTATTCTGTACATTTATAAAAATGGTATTACATATTGTGATGAATCTGCATCCTTAAAATGAGTTAAAAGTACATCGAGCCTTGAGGTCCTAGGGTACAAGGTTAGGTTAAGTTGTGTCGGTCTCTCATACGACCCTGATAGTGACCACCTAGCAAAAAGTGCCCGTTGAGGGAGTTCTGTGGGCCTATGATTGATGGCAACGACAATAAGTTCTAATCGAGTCGTCACAATATGACAACGACAATAAGTCCTGATTGGGTCATTACATACAATTGATGGCAACGACAATAAGTCCTAATCGGTCGGCACGATATGTCTAACTGCCTGTAACCCGCACGAGTAGATTTTTAGTTGCCTTGGAGGCTAATGGAAGCCTCGACGAATGTTTTCCCCTTTTTACTACTTTTAAACGAAGGTGCACGATTGCATTATGGATTTAAACTACATTCACTGTTGCGTTCACCCGCACAAAGTTATTGTTCATGCATTCATGGCACATATTTTATTTGTAGAATGCTTATTTTAAGTTATGAATTAGACTGCATTACTCACCGAGCCGCCTGGACAATTAGGCTCGCTACTCTAACTTTTCAGGTCCTTTAACCGTAGATATAGGCAAAGGAGTGATCATCGCATAGAGCTACACTCTCTCGTTCGTTTTGGTAGGTTTTCTTCACGTCATTATTGCTTGAGGGCTAGAACTATGTATAGGGGTGAGGAAAGCTTTTACATAATGGATTAGTCACTTCCGTTGCTACACATGTTTTAATGACCCATTTTGATAAAATTTCAAGTCTTATTAGTGTTTTTGAGTTTTAAGTTTCTTCTGAATCTCTATAATTAATCTGATAGTGTGTGGTGTGGTGTTGAAAGATGAGGCTCAACAGTGTCTTGACAAACTCGGCTTACGGGGGGTTTTGTTGGGATACTGTGTCAGTCGGTTCGTCCTTCACCCTAAGGAACGGGTCCCAATAGATCACAAAAACATAAATTCCTCAAACATTACATCCACACAAATACAGACTTTAGATCCAGCAAATGATCAACAAGCAGTTCCATTCTAGTTTCAAAGCTTTTCAACAACCAGCACAAAATAAATCAAAGCTATCCAATAAACATTTAAAATCAACATCCAAAAGCAACAATCACAATTACACTTCATTCCGATCTAAACCTCACAAGTCCATAACAGCTAAAACCAAACAGAAACATGTTTCCTTTTATTTTTTTCGAAAGAAAGATTTTTTAGACGAAAACTCGTCCGATCATGAAACTGAACCATAATTAAGAACGAAATCACATCATCTAACCATTTCTCCCTTCACCCACCCAGCTTCAGGCTATCCGATCTAAGTGAAAACCAAAACTTTAACCCTCGAACAAGTGAAACCCCCCCAATTCTTCACCGACCTTCGGAATCAAACAATTCAAATAGCACATCAAGCCGAACAAGATCATTCCATCAACTCATCCACCTAGTAATTGAACAAAATCAAACAACTAGAAACGACACTAATCAATCCGATCTCACAAAAAACATCCTTCCCAGTCAAAACCCTAGGTCGACTACAAGAACAACAAATTCAGATCCAACAACAACAAAAAGGCTTTAAATGTTACCTTTCACAGATCACAGCAAACCGCTACGGGCGAAAAATAAAATATCCTCCCAAGATCACAATTCCTATCGTACGATTACAAAACTCACGCCCTCGATCTTCCACTCCTTGGCCCACATGAGACACCCAAATGACTCTATATAGGCGTTCGAAGAAACCGAAGCTGGTTGTTACGTGCCCAAACCCTAGGTTCGGGACCAAACGAAGCTGTGCTTTGGCGAAAAGAGATATTAGACTTACATCAAATAATAACTTATCTTTTAAATTTAATTTTTAATGTCTAATAATATAAAAACATTAAAAACGCAGTTAGACAAATGATTTTCAAAGACAATTCTTATGTTTTTTTTTTTGTTAAAATAGAATAGTTTGTTTAAAAAAATGATTAAAATTTTTATTTTTTAAACAAAATTCCTAGATATAACATACACCACAAAAACTAAAATAAGGTAGAAATGTATAATATATGATAAATTTATTTATTTGTCTCTTTACTAATAAATTAGAATTTTCCTAAAAAATGTGAAGATATATGAAATTATAATAATAGTTGCATATAATTTGATGAGGTATTGAATAATCAAGATTTTTTTTTCAATCTCTAAGAATGATTTGAGCTAAAACATTTCTATCTCATTTCATTGTTAGTCATTAACAAGTTAAAAAAATACTTTCGCTCGCCCTAAAGAGAAGAAATATTTATTTGATCTTGGTCTTTGTAAAACAAGAATGAGACTACATAGGATTTATAGAGCCTTCCTGATAATATTCATAAATGACTTTTTTTAAACAAAAAATGAACATTACCATACGTAATATTTATATATACATATTATTTTGAAAGAGATAAGACCGTTCATTATTTTTCAAAGCTCAATCTCTTCCCACATGAATCGTGCAAGCTCAGATAAATCACGAATCATAATAGAAGAACTTGCTCCAAATTTGAGTAAATAATGTATAGAGGCCTTCTATTATTATGATTCATACATTGATATTATTTCTTTAATAATTAAAATTAGGGAAAAAAAGGCATTATGAAAGAAATTGAATTGATATCAATTTTATTAAAACAAATTATTTAAACATTTTAAGGCTCTATGTACATGCATCTT
>JAJIYU010003406.1:0-26882 GCA_030144865.1 Tinospora cordifolia
AAATTTAAATCATGATCAAACATGTTGAAAGCTGAAAATAAACATGCTAAACTAAAAATAAAAGATGCATGTTTCATCCACCTTATGAAGCTTTTTCTCAAAATTTTAACAAAGGTTCCTTTCTTGAACACTTCTAGCACTTTGAAAGATAACTCAAGAACACTTAATCAAACACTCAAGAATACTTCAAGACCACTCAAGAACAAAAGGGTTGCCAAGAAGAAGACTAGAACAAGCTAAAAAGGAAGTATCAATTTTTGCTTCAGGATGAAGAATAAGTGTGCACAAGGGGCATATAGATTTTCAAGAGGCAAGGGGGGCCACAGTTTGGGCATCTTAGATTAGGGTTTACTCACAAGTTGAGCACTATCCACAAGCCAAAGTGTGCATGGTTTGGAAGTTTGCAAGATATGGTTTCCAATTTCCAAGATGTGGTCTTCATTTGGTTTCCTTTATATGTATGAGCACAAGTCAGCTTTAGAATCACTTCTAAATCACTTTGGACGTCCCATCTAGGTCAGATTTTGTGCTTATGGCATTTTTCCTAATTAATTCATTTGTTTGGGCACCATACATGCATTATAGGAAACATTTTATTATTGGCGTCATGGTGTATGTGTTTTCTAAGGTCCACGGTTCACTTGTTGCTAGGTTTGTGCACACAAATCAGAATGTGGATCTTCTTGGATGTCAAGATTAGAGAGCATCTAGGGTTTAGAAACTTCTAATTAGGTTGCACAAGCACAAGTTTTGGCTAGAGTTTTATAATTGAGGATATGATGGTCATTCCCTCATAGGTGCTAAGATTAGGGTATCTTTTAATTTAGGAAACTTTCCCATTTTTTTTTGTTTCTTCTTTGTGTGTGAGCATGGTTCATCACTTAGACACTTCTAATTAGGATTGCTCACATGTGTGCACACACATACATACACATGGATCGATTTGCATAATAGCGCATGGTGCACATGATCAAAATGTAGTGTACATGAGATCATTCTTCATGTTTCCTCATAGGTGTGGCATACTTGATCATTTGCATGCCACATGGGATCATTCTACTTGATTTTTAATAAGGAAAATGTCCCATTGAGGTTGCATAGGGTGAGGGTGTACATGATCATGGTGCTCCACCCATGTGGTTTGCACATGTTTAGGGGTGGCCATGAATTTATGGGTCCACATGAATTTAATAATAATTCATATCTCATTATTTATTAAGAATTAAGGACTTTAATATATATTTTTGTGTTCATAGTCAAATAATGCACATTTTCAAACTATCATTTGGCTAAGGTGACTCTCATTTCATTTATTTTCCTAATGTAGACTCCACTGAAGGGTATTCAGCAAATGAAGCTCAAATTTGGCCAATTGAGCTTCTTTTGGGATATATTGTCAAGTTGATCAGTTTATGGCATCTCGTGTCATTTCAGGTCATTCTAAGGTCAAAAGATTCACTAAATAGGATTTGGACTTGCTAGATTTATCCTTAAATTGGACCCATTTTCATTTCTCACCCAAATTCAATCAAATAAAATTTGAATTGTTTTGTTTTATTCGGTACAAGATTATAGGGTATTACACATCTACACCCAAATAGAGTTGAACATTAGGCAACGAAGATGGATAGAGTTCCTTAAGGACTATGATTTCCAATTACACTACCATCCGGGAAGGCCAATGTGGTGGCCGATGCCTTGAGTAGAAAGTTCAACAAACAGGAGGAAGAAAAGGGCTAGATTTACCAATTCATCGAAGACTTTAGGTTGGGTGTAACCATGAATGACAAATAAGCCTACCTCTATAGTGTTTGCCAACCAAATCTACAACATCAAATCAGGGAAAAATAGAGACAAGACAAGTGGCTTGTAGGCATAATCGAAGGAGTTACATAAGAAAAGCATACTGACTTTAGATTAGATGTTGAGAATACACTAAGGCTTGGGGAAAGGATCTGTGTACCTCAGTATGGGCAGAATAAGCAGACTATACTTGATGACGCTCATCAAACTAAGTATACAATGCATCCAGGTAGAGATAAGATGTACTAGAACCTCAGAAAGACTTATTGGTAGAGAGGAATGAAGAGAGATGTAGCTAAGCATGTTGTTAAGTGCTTGACCTATCAACAAGTGAAGGCAGAACATCGTAAACCCTCAAGAATGTTACAACCACTCCCTATATCTAAATGGAAGTGGGATAACATTGTCACAGACTTTGTCAGTGTTTTGCCCAAGAACCAAAAGGTAGAAGACATCATTTAGGTGATTGTAGATCGTCTCACTAAAGTGGCTCATTTCCTGTCAATTAGATCCACAGACGAAGTCAATAAGCTGGGAGAACTCTATGTGAAGGAGATAGTGAGACTTCAAGGTGTGCTTAAGATAGTTGTATATGATAGAGATTCTCGCTTCACCTCTTAGTTTTGGCAGTCTATGGAAGGAGTTGAGCACTCAACTCACCATGAGTACTGCTTTTCACTCTCAGACAAATGAGCAATCTGAGAGAGTTATCTAGACCTTGAAGGATATTTTGAGATCATGTGTTCTAGACCTTAAAGGAAATTGGAGCAAGCACTTACACTTGGCAGAGTTTGCCTACAACAATAGTTATCAGGCAATTATTAAGATGGATCCATATGAGGTTCTTTATGGAAGGCCCTGCAGATCACCAATCTATTGGGTTGAGCTTGAAGACCATGTGTTTACTAGGCCAGACTTGGTGGAATTAAGTCAAACTAATGCAGAAGAGGTTGATTACAGCTCAGAGTCATCAAAGAGTTATGCTGGCAAGAGAAGGAGACCCCTAGAGTTTCAAGTGGCTGACAAGGTGTTTCTCAGAATTAGTCCACGGAAAGGCATCAAGAGGTTTGGGTTCAAAGGAAAGTTTTCACCAAGATTTGTCAGACCCTTTGAAATACTTAGAAGAATCAAGGAATGTGCTTATGAGTTGGATTTACCTAATTAGATGACCTCGGCTCATAATGTGTTCCACGTGTCTATGCTGAAAAAATATAAACCATACCCCTCCTACATCATCCATTAGGAGGAAGTGAATGTTCAAGATCATACCACATACGAAGAAGTAGTTGTTAGAATCCTCAACCGCAAAGTGCAAAGCCTGAGAACTAAGGATATTTCCTTAGTTAAAGTACTATGGAAGCATCATGGAATGGAAGAAACTACATGAGAATCAGAAACAAAATGAAGGCCAGATACCCACATCTGGTCACTAGGAATTTTTTTATTTTTAAACAAATTTTGAGGATGAGATTTTTTTAAGGAGGCTAGGTTGTAATACCATGAAAATCTTATACTTAATGAAATGAGAATTTCAATATCAATTAGATGAAATTTGGGTGAGAAATGAAATCAGGTTCATTTTAGGGGTAAATTTAGCGAGTCCAAAATCCTCATTTAGTGACCCTTAGGAACCCAAAGGATCTAAAATGACATGAGTCGACATGAACTGATCAACTAGACAACATATCCAAAAATTAGCTCAATTGGCCAAAAATTAGGGTTTCATTTGTCTAATACCCTTCAGTTGAGTCTAAATTAGAAAAGTAAATGAAATAAAGAAATCAAAAATCACAAACAAGAAAGTTTTCAAAACCCAAATGCACACTAATCTTGGTGCCACAATGCAGAGTTACCATCATATCCTTAACACGAAACCTAGCCGTCACATGCAAATCGTCCCCTTTATTTTGGGATGTTTGTGTGTTGCCCTAAATGCCCAAGACATCCCCTAGTCTCTTCAAAATCTATATAACCCTCCCCCCCCCCCCCCCCCCCCCCCCCCCCTTGTGCACACTTCTTCTTCATCTCAAAGCAAGAGTTGACACTTTCCTCTTAGCTTGCTCTAGCCTTCTTCTTGGCAACCCTTTTGTTCTTGAGTGATCTTGAAGTATTCTTGAGTGCTTTGGTATTCTTGAGTTATCTTTGGATGCTAGACGTTAGAGTAGGGAATTTTTGCTAAATTTCCATCAAACTTGCAATTAAGGTGGAAGTAGTTTCTAAAACCTCCTCTTTTCTTCTTTAGATTAATATCATGTTCATTGCGTAATTAGTTTTCAGAAATCATTCATGTTTCAATTTTAGAAAGTTAATCATCATTTCAATTTTAGCTTAGTACATGAGCATGTTTTAAGCATTCATGAATCCATCCCATGGCTAGTACCATGTTTAGGTTTATTTCAATGTATGATGCATGTTTTTGGATGATTCATGCTTTGATTTTCAGATTGTTTATGTTCTGAAATTTATTTTTCTTATTTATGATTCTTGAATATGAGATGATGATGATTAATAACCATGTACCATCATAATGAACATGTGGGTCACTATGGACATTCTTTTCATGTGACTAGTTCACATGGTATAAGACCAAAATACTTGGTTGGTGGGTAAGAGGCCCCAAGTCCAAAGTCCAATAAAATTGGCTAAGAAATGTCTTTTTCACTCAAAGGAGGTACTTTGCTAAGAACATTAAGGGCCTTGAAAACCCTTTTGTTCTAAGTCACAACAACACACAAAATGTTGCTTGAAACACCTAATGTATGCAAGTGTATTAATTATAGATGTGTTTTTTGTCTAAATTAGAAAATTGGTTGTTTGAAAATGATCTAGTGGGTTATGTGCTCACCCTTCCTCTCTTATTTTTCAAGAAATTGAACATGCATCAAGACGTTACAAATAGTGATAGTCTCTTTATTTTTAAAAAGTTTTTATATTTGAATGTACGAACATGTAGCCCAAGTTTTGATAAATTTTGTTGTAATAGTTTCATTTTAAGATTGAGCTATGTACTTCACTTTATTTAAATTAATAAAGTTTATGAATTTCTTTTATCTCTTGCATTATTGCCATATTTGATTTGATTTCTAAATTTGAATTAAGTACTCTTGAATTACATTAAGACATAAGATAATTGAAATAGAATGTCAAGTGTGAGTCACTTGCAATGTAATACCGGCCCAACTCGCCTGTATGGTTGAGTCCACTGTCAAAATAGTGGTTATGTCCAAATAAAGAAAGAATATGGGGGCTAAGGTGTTACAAATCGGCACATGGAACCCGAGATGAGTGGCTTAATTCATATATTGCTTAAACTTGTATTCCTTACATAAAACACTGATAAATTGACATATGTTGAGTGATTTCATCTAATTTGAGTTAAAACAATCAATTATGAAATTCATAGATGTACACCAATAATGAAGTTGTAGGCTCGAGGTTCAAGTGTGGGGTCAAGGCATATGATATGTTTAGGATTAGACTTCAGGTCCTAATGCGAAGTTATGATATTTGAGGACTATACCTAGTTCATGACATGCTTAAGTAATTAGTATGCCTGACTCATGACCAATTGAAGCAATGACCATAAAGTTGAATTTGATGATTTGAAACTTAGCCTAGATATCGTTTTCAACTAGCATATATGTAAAACAATATTTTTTCTAAATGGTTTCATTTTTTATAACTATATTTCTCTATATGTTAAGTTTTAATGGACTGCTTCATTATTACTGCTCATGTATATATATATATATATATTGTTTTTGGGATGTTTGTTATAAGTAATATGCTAGACTTGCTACTCACTAAGCCCACTATTGTAACTTGGACTTATTACTCTACTACTAGCATTTCATGTCCACCAATAGGTGACAAAGCGATAGGCATTGTGATTGTTTAGTCCCCTTGATGGTCCCCTTCCCTCTTCTTAGTTCTGTTATAGGTTGGTCACTTATGTTTATGTAACTAATGGTCAAACTATATTTTTGAAATAAGACGGTATGCAAATCTATAAGAGAAAACCTTTACAATGTATGAAAAGGGTTGTATTTATACTTAAACTTAATTGTAGTCTATTGGTTATTCTCGCCCTTCACTTGACAAATGTTTATAATTACTTTGATGTCACTTGGAATTGCAATTTGAGAGCTATAAGAATGATTGAGTAAACTTAACTTGATGAGTTGATTTTTTAGGTCAATATGTCAATTGGTCCTCCCTTTTGCTTAGAGAAGGGGCTCCGACAAATATTTAGGAATGAATTTAAAATAAAAACTCAAATTTTGGATTTGAACTCTTAAGCTTTATATATGGCTCGTATTTTTAAATTAATAATCCCAAGATCCTTAGTGTAACTTAATTCCATGAGATCATTGTTAAAACTATATCACTTGTCTCGATCCAATTTAATGCACAGGATTTATTAAGTAATCAAATGTGCACTATATTAATTTGTATTTTTTTCAAGATTATATTTAATCTAAGTCTTTTTATTTTTATTTGGTCATTAGCTTTGCAACAACCCATATTTTTGGACATGGAGTTGACAGGTTTGACGTGTATTTTCAAACATGAATTAATGAATTATAAATGAAAATATATGATTTTATGAGAATTATATAAATTAATGTGTTTATTAAAAGTGAACACGTGATTTTTACGGTGATGGTATTAATTATGTATGTATTAAATAAAAAATAAAATAAATAATTAATGATGATTAATAATAATAAATATTTCATAGTGGTAGTTTATTTGATGATGAAATGAATTAATTAAATATTGCATACATATGTAAATATTTATGTGTGTGTGTGTGTATATATATATAAAAGGAAAGCGTATATCTATATGGATAAAAATCAAAAGAGAGAGAGAGAGAGAGAGAGAGAGAGAGAGAGGATAATTGGATGGTGAGGTGGAAGATAAGAATGAAAGGGGAGCATTAATGCATGGGACCCACCCCAAATCTTTTCCTATATACATGAGTTGCTCCTCTCATTCATTCCCTCCATTTCTCATTCGGGAGAGAAAAGAAAATCTAAGAGGGGAAAGCAAACCAGAAATCCAAGATAAGAAAGAGAGAAAAGAAAGGAAAAAAAGAAAAGAAAGAAAAACAAGGAGAAAAAGAGAAGAAAAGAAGAAAAGAAGTATATCTTCGAGGATCCGACGTTTTGGATAAATTATTTTTACCTCTTTTCAATTCAGAATCATTATGAAAGTTTATATATATATAGTTTATTAGTACCATTTAAGCCCTAAGAATTTATATAATAATTGAAAGTCTACACATAGGGATATACTTATTAACACTGAAATTTTAGTTTGCAGGTAATAAAATATCCAGAATGAGATTTTGAACTCAATGACACTAAAATTAAGATTTGTAGAAGTCAATTGATATATTAAATTTGCATTTATGTAATTTGAGGATTAATGAATAAAATACATATAAAGTTATATAATATTCTATAATAGAAAAAATGTTATATAATGTTATATATATACATATACAATGTTATATAACATTATAAAATACTTACTAGAAAAATACATAACATGGAAAATAATTAAATTTTTCTTATTTATTGTATTGGACCACCAAATTTATGAAAAGGCTGGTTATTGTGTACCAAAAGTGGGACATGTGTCAACAATACAATTTTTTTGGTATTTTGGGCCAATATTAAGGGCTTAATTACACCAATTGACCTTGTTGACTATGTTGACCTGATCGATCAAACAGGTCAACGAGTGTTAGGTTTAGTTAGAGTTGACGGTATTAGCCAAAATTGAACAAATCCATAAAGATACCATAATTGACCGAGTCTACCCTATGATTAACTAAGGGTTATAAAGTTAGATTTAAGCCAAATTTCATGTAGATATTAAGGAAACCCCATTGATCATGCAGGATCAAATGTTAGCAGAACGCGACCGATTACGAAAGGAGCACCGGGAGTTGAGCATTCTTATTAATAGTATTTTTTAATTTATCACTTAACTTGTTATTCTATTCATAAATAAAATATTATTGCATATTACAATGCATTTACAATCTTTAAATAGATTTTTAAATAAAAATGTGCACCGAATCTCGAGGTCCAGGTACGGTTAGGGTGTTGGATGTGGAAGAGCATTGAGGACCAAAAACCATTGTACCTGGGACTATGTTTTATGCAGGTCTATCAATTGGCTCCGATATTGAAGATCTGAGGCTGCCATACATGAGGTATGAACTAGGGGATGCCCATGATATGATATGAGAATACGCCTGCTAGTTGCACAACAGACTAACATTAGTATAGGCGATTTATCGCATTTTATAGGAAATAAAAGGAGAATTAGGTGAAGTTTTGCATAATTAGTAGCATGAGCATGCAGTTTAGGGACTTGCATTGTTTCATTGCATTATAAGCTTTGTTTTCAAGATTTGAAGCTCTTTTATGAGAAAATGATATTTGGGGAAGGAAATCTAGTGCATTGCAGGTTCAGGTTGAAGTCAAAGGAGAAATTGCATCATATAAAGGCAAAAAGAATAAGAAATCATGTAGAAAGTATCAAGTGACCGCGGTTGGATAACTGAAGATCGAGGTAGCCGAAGAAAAATAGAATGATGTCAAAGCTCACTGGTGATTGCGGTCGGTCAAGTAGTGACCGCGATAACCAGAACGTATGGACAGAAATAGTGGACTACAGTGAACAGAACGAGGGAATCCTAGTTTTTATTGAAATAATACTGACCGCGGTCACACGAACTAATTATCGAGTTTCTCATATTTTTTGAATTTTTTTAGCGTGGGACTATAAATAAGGAGATTATTAGAGCCAATACATACCCAATTCAGAAAATATCACTTGTGACAGCTGAGTGAGGCAAAAAACCAGTATTTCAAGAAGGTATTAAAGATTTTTACCAAGTTTTGAGTATGATTAAATTTCTTTTTCATTGTTTAATGTTTTCTATTACTTTAATGTCTAGCTAATTAGTTCTCTTTGTCTAGGATGCGATGACCAATGTATAAACTGTGATCTCTTGTTAATGTTATTGATTTAAAAACATTATTATATGTTGTGTATGCTTAATGCTTTGTGTTTACTGGCCATAGGCATGACAAGCTCAAGGCATTAAACTGACTCGGAGGGTTGTTAGCTTATCTAGGGAGTTGCACATGACTTTTAATTACACAACATTAGGTTGTTGATTAAGCACCTCGAGAGAAGGCATTATAAGACAACTCTAATAGATATTGAAGCGCCTCGGGAGAGGGTTTCAATGGCAGGTGCTAGAACTTATAGTGTAGACATCTCATGACCTAAAATGAGAATCACAGGCTATACAACGACATTCACTATCCTAGACATCCATTTTAGAAAGGTTTCTAAAACAAGGTTTAATTATTAAGTTAGATTTCTAGGTAGAAATTGATATACTCACCTAAAGTAGAACCTTGATAAAATGAAGACTAACAGTAAATTGGGATTTAGGGTATGTTATTAAATCGATTTGTCCCTGAGGATGATACTCGATCTCACCGGTTAATACTAGTCTGAACCTATACACTTACAGGGTAAGTAACAAGTTTTTGGAGCCATTACCAAGGACAAACGGTGTTAAATATCTTAAAACCAGTTGAACTTGGTTTAGTCTTAGTCAAGGCAAATTTTATTTTATTTTTACCTTTTACTTGGTTGTTCTTCAAATTTGTTAAAGTTCATTGAATACACTTGATCTTTTGTGTGTTTTCAGTGTTTCAGGCTTGCATGAGTAAACCTCCTTGCAATCTATATGATCCAGATTTACTGAAAACAATTCATCAGATTTGGTTGGAAGCTCAAGAACGAGTACCAACTATGGCTGATAGTGGGTGTTCTGGAGTGGGGAATAATAGAGAGGTACAGCATAGAGAAGTACCATTAAGAAACTTCTTCAAACCGATTTTGAATAACAATTACTCGAGCATAGCAAGAACATCAATAAATGCAAATAACTTTGAGTTGAAGCCTTCATTGATTACAATGGTGCAGCAGTAACAGTTTGGGGGATCCACTATTGAAGACCCTATGGCTCATCTTAATTCATTCTTGGAGATTTGTGACACTGTCAAGATGAACGAAGTAACTGAAGACCAGCTTAGCTGAGGCTTTTCCCTTTCTCTTTAAGGAATAAAGCCAGAAGTTGGCTGTAAACTTTGGTTCCCGAAAGTATTACAACATAGGAAGAAATGGGTCAGAAATTTTTGCAAAATTATTTCACACCAGCTAACATGCATCAGTTGCGGGGTGAAATTAGTTCCTTCAAGCAATCCGATTATGAATCACTATATATAGCTTGGGAAAGATTCAAGGATCTATTAAAGCATTGTTCACAGCATGGATACCTTCCTTGGCTCCAGATTCAAATGTTTTACAGTAAACTAATGCCACCTACTAGGGCTTTGGTAGATTCGGCAGCTGGAAGTTCCTTGATGGGAAAATCCACCATGGATGCTACCCAACTGATTGAAGACATGGTAGCTAATGCGTATGGTCATGGTATTGAAAGGGGAACAACAAAAAGAGTGAAAATTCATTAAGTAGACAAGATTAGTGCTTTGCACCCTCAAATTGATGTTATGACTCACCAATTGAATTTGGTAAAAGAAAAGAGTAGTAGTGGACAGTTTCAAAATCAGCAAATTCAACAGGTGCAATCCATTTCTGAAGCTAACAAGATGTCCTATCATGGAGAAGCTTCTATTGAGCAAATGAATGTCATGAACAGATTCAGTGGATACCAAGGACCAACTAGGGGTATAATGTCCCTAAGTACTACCATCCTAAAGTAAGGAATCATGAGAACTTCTCATATGCAAACAGCAGGAATGCTCAACTTCCACCCAGATTTGTGCCTCAACAGCCCTTACAAGACAAAAAGTCATCCTTGGAAGATAAGCTTGATGAAATGATGAGTATGCACACAAGGTTCTTCAAGGAATTAACTGGAAGGGTAGACAAAAATGACACGAGAGTTTCTGGCATTGAGCTTCAAATTGGAAATATGAATGCCACAATTAAAAGTTTAGAAACTCAAGTGGGGTAGTTGGCGCAGATAGTGTCAAACCACCAGCGGAGTTCATTTCCCAGTGACACTCAAGTAAATCCAAAAGAGAGCTACAAAGCAATGATTATGAGGAGTGGCAAAGAAGTAGCAAGCCCACCACATCCAACTATGTCATCCATTGAAGCTGAAAAAGTTGTTAGCTGAAATGAATGTTCAAAAGCAACCAGCGGTTCAACATGAAGAACCTTCAAAATCAAAAGGGAAAGCTAAGAAGAATGCCATTCAAGAGGGTAAAGTCTTTGAATCTCCACCATTACCATTCCCTCAAAGGTTCCAAAAGAAGAAGATGGATGAACAATTTGCTAAATTTTTGAAAATGTTCAAGAAGATTCGTGTAAACATTCCATTTGCAGAAGCTTTGCAGCAAATGCCTAACTATGCAAAGTTTATGAAGGAGATCATGTCTAAGAAGAGGAAGTTAGAAGATTTTGAAACGGTAAAGCTTACTAAAGAGTGTAGCACCATCCTACAAAAGAAACTTCCTTAGAAGTTGAAAGATCCGGACACTTTTACCATACCATGCAATATAGGTTCTGAAATCTTTGAGAAGGTGTTATGTGACCTTGGGGCAAGCATTAATTTGATGTCGTTGTCAGTATGCAAGAGGTTGGGATGTCAGAAATCATGCCAACTACAATCACCCTTCAACTAGCAGACAGATCCTTAACATATCCAAAGGGTGTCATTGAGGATGTGTTAGTTAAGGTGGATAAGTTCATATTTCCAGTGGACTTTGTAGTTTTAGACATGGAAGAAGATTATGAAATAGCACTCATCCTTAGGAGACCGTTCTTGGCTATAGGGCATGCACTCATAGATTTTCATGAGGGAGAATTAACCTTGAGAGTGATGAAGAAAAGATTGTTTTCAATCTTTACAAAGCAATGAACTACCCCAATGATTTGCATGAATGCAAAAGGGTAGAAGTTCTGAACTCTTGCATTGTTGAGATGGTGGATGAATTGAGCTCTAAGATGATTTGGTGGGATGTATTTCTCACTCAGTGGCCTTTCCCCAATCCATAACTGAAGATGAGAAGCTAGTTGTGTTAGCTTTGGAAGCATGCCCACCATAATCGAACAGTTTTGAAGAATGATTATCCGAAGTTCAACAACCTGAAGTTGTTCAAGAAACTCTTAGCAGTTGATTTGAAACCGCTTCCAGAACATTTGAAATATGCCTATTTGGATGAAGCTCCATCATCCCCAGTTATTATCTCCTCTTCCTTGACCTCTGCCCAAGAAGAGAAGTTGCTGAAAATGCTGAAAGACCACAAAGCTGCTAGAGGATGGACCATTGAACATATCAAAGGGATAAGTCCAGCCATTTGTATGCACAAGATCTTAATGGAGGATTCACATAAGGCTACAATAGAGCACCAGCGAAGACTCAACCCTATCATAAAGGATGTTGTGAAGAAAGAAGTGATGAAGTGGTTAAATGTAGGAATTATTTATGCAATATCAGATTCGCCATGGGTTATTCCCATTCATGTTGTGCCCAAGAAGAGAGGGATGACGGTTGTCACAAATGAGAAATGAAAGACAATTGCTTCAAGGACAACAACAGGATGGCGCGTATGTATTGATTATCGAAGCTGAACAAAGCTACCCACAAGGATCACTTTCCTTTGTTGTTTGTGGATCAAATGTTGGATCGAATTGCTAGGTATGATTTTTATTATTTCTTAGACGAATAGTCAGGGTACAATCAGATACTCATTGCACCGGAGGATCAAGATAACACAACCTTCACTTCCCATATGGAACTTATGCATTTCGGAGGATGCCTTTTGGTTTGTACACTGCATCAGCTACCTTTTAGAGACGTATGATGGCAATTTTTGCAGACATGATTGAAGACAACATGGAAGTATTTATGGATGAATTTGGTGTTTGGTGAAACATTTGTTAAATGTCTGCTTAATCTGGAAAGAGTCCTCTCTCGTTTTGAAGAAAAAAACCTGGTTCTTAACTGGGAAAAGTGTCATTTCATGGTTCGAGAAGGTATTGTTTTGGGCCATAAAGTTTCTGTTAACGGTCTTGAAGTGGACAGGGCAAAGATTCAAGACATTGAAAAGCCGTTACCCCCAACAACAGTGCGAGAAGTGAGAAGTTTCTTGGGGCATATGGGTTTTTATCGGAGATTCATTAAGAACTTTTCCCAAATCACTCGATTGTTGTGTAATTTGCTAAAAAAAGAAGCTGAGTTTAATTTCATAGTTGAGTGCGTAAGAGCCTTCAATACACTTAAAAAGGCTTTAACATCTGCTTCTATCATGTCTACACCAGTTTTGAGGGAGACATTTGAGATCATGTGCGATGCTAGTGACTATGCGGTTGGCACTGTTTTAGGACAAAGACGTGATAGAATGTTCAGAGCTATATATTATGCAAGTAAAACGTTGGATGATGCTCAAAATAACTATACTACCACTGAAAAGGAGTTGTTGGTTGTTGTCTTTGCATGTGACAAGTTCAGGTCATACATTGTGGGATCACATGTCAAGGTTTTCACTGATCATGCAGTCATTCGCCAACTCTTTGCAAAGAAGGATGTAAAACCTAGATTTGATAAGATTGACCTTATTGCTACAAGAGTTTGATATAGAGGTGATAGACAAAAAAGGTACAGAGAACATGGTAGCAGATCATTTGTCCCGCTTGTCCAATGAAGCAAATCCAGATCTAACAAGCATAGTGGAACTTTTCCCTGATAAACACCTCTTGATTGTCAGTGACAGCGCATCATGATATGCAGATTTTGCCAACTATAAAGCTACGGGCGCTACTCCACCATACCTATCTCAAAGCCGCCTAAAACGCTTCATACACAAAAGCAAGTTCTATATTTGGGATGACCCTTTTCTGTGCCGGAGATGTGCTGACAAAGTGATCCACCATTACATCCCAGAATCGGACTTTAATAAAGTCCTTCATGATTGCCATGCTTCACCCTACAGTGGCCATTACAACCATCAACATACAGCAAGGCATGTTCTTGAGAGCAAATTTTATTGACCAAGCATGCTAAAAGATGCCTATCAATCCGTGAAGACGTGTGAAGTATGTTAGAAACAATGAAACATCTCCAGAAAAAATGAAATGCCTCTCACCTCATTTGTAGAGATTGAGTTTTTCGATTTATGGGGCATGGACTTCATGGGACCTTTCCCACCTTCAGATGGAAAACAATATCTATTGCTTGTTGTTGATTATGTCTCTAAATGGGTCGGAGCAGTGGCTACATCGAAGAATGATGCTAGAGTTGTGTTGAAGTTCTTCTCTCGCAACATTTTTCCCATTTTGACACGCCTAGAGCAATTGTGCGTGATGAAGGTACACACTTCTGCAATAAAATTTTCAACAATCTTCTCACCAAGTACAGCATGTGACACAAGGTTGTGTTACCTTATCATCCACAGACTAACGGGCAAGCCAAAGTGTCTAATCGATAAATCAAGGCAATATTACAGAAGATAGTTGGAATAAATCGTAAGGATTAGGTTCTAAAATTGGATGATGCATTGTGGGCATACGGGATAGCATTTAAGACGCCTATTGGTATGTCTCCATATCAGTTATTATATGGAAAGTCCTGCCACCTGCCTTGTGAATTAGAATATAGAGCTTACTGGCCCATTAAGAAGTTGAATTTGATGCAAAAGCTTATGGAGAGAATCATTTGTTGCAGCTTGTTGAACTTGAGGAGTTTCGCCAGGACGCCTTTGAGAGCAACACCATTTACAAAGAAAGAACAAAGAAATTGCATGATCAACTCATTGAGAAGGAGTTTAAACCTGGACAGCAAGTGCTGCTATTTGACTCAAGACTCTAGTTATTTCCAGGAAAATTGAAATCTCAATGGTCGGGACCTTTCCTAGTTACTCAAGTCTTCCCATATGGTGCAGTGGAAGTGCAAAGCTTCCTAGATGGCCATAAATTCAAAGTAAATGGTCAGAGATTGAAAATATTCTACGGGGGACCCAAGTAGACTATTGAAATGGTAGTACTTCGAGATTGAAACATCGTATCCTTGTCGAGCTAACGACGTTAAACGTAACGCTGAGTAGGAGGCAACCCACTATTGAATTAGAGTTTTCAAGTGTGTTTTTGTGATTTTTTTCATGTGTTGAGTTCTATTTTTCTAGGATTTCATTGAAGAGATAGGTTCCCAATAGTTAGAATTGGAAATGGGGTAACAATACACTGGTTACTACGGTCCACATAATCACTGATTCTATATACCGCGGTCAACAGAGCTCACACGGATGCCTATCGTCCATGTACCGTAGTCCACAAAACACTTTGTTCTGTGTATCACGGTCAACAGAATGCCATGGTCTGTGGAACTCAGGGGACCGTGGTCACCAGAATGGGTGTTTCTGCATATTCATTAGACCGCAGTCCAAACTTTTGAACACCACTATGGACTGCGGTAGGCAGAACCCAGAAAAAATGCACCATTTCAAAATCCTATGCATGGACCACGGTCCATAAAGCACTAATCGCGGTCTATGCATCTTTTTAAGTCAGATTGCAGTCATTTTGCTTCATTTTGCTCCAAAATTTCTGAAATCTCTTTGTGGCTCTTCATTTCTCCTTCAATTTCCAAAGCTTATTTTCTTTTTCCAATGATAATGTAAGTGTTTCTACTTTACTTTTCATTATTTCCTTGCTTTATTTTCATATTTTGATGGATTTTTGGAGTTGAATCTTATTTTTCTTGCTTGAAAGGTTTTGCCTTGATCAAAACACTTGAAGCAAACACTTGCACAAATCATTGTTCATGAGCATTTTAGGCTATTGGCTCTTGTTTTTCAATGTGATGAGGCGTATTCCATAGTCATTTTGATTGAATATAGTGGCATTGGTGATGCATAATCTATCTTTTGATTGTCTTGATAACATTTTTGATGTTTTGGATGTTTGACTTGTGGCCTAATGTACTTAAACTTGTTTAAAATCATTTTTAGTACGTAATCTCATTAGCCAAACTACTGTATGAATTTTGTTGTTTTCCTTGCTAACTATTGCTACTGTTGCAAGCCTCCAAGAATGAAACACCCCACCTCTAAGGGGAAGCAACCGGCATCGCTTCCGCCGCCTACTAACCGCAACCACTTTCGAACGGTTGCTACAAAGCACTGGTTCAACCTTATACGCTTTAATCGTCATCTCATTCCCGAGAGAGGAATTATGCTGATGCAGGAGGAGTGCAGCATTGGCATTGATGTTATGGTGGCTGCTCGGCACTAGGAGCTGCTTATTCAGGCGCCTTCCACTATGGTGGTCCTAGTGGTACAAGAATTCTATGCAACCGCTATAGATAGGGAAGGCACTGCAGTTTGGGTTCGTGGAAAATGGGTGCAATTCAGTGCAGCAGCCATTAATGAAGTTTATGGCCTTCTTGCGGACTCACCAGACGAGTACTATATAACCTTCTCCCCAGATATGGCCCGAATGAGATGTTGCGGACTTTATGTGTTGATGGGGCCTCCTGGATTTGCTATAACAATCAGCCCGTCAATTTGGTGAAGACTACATTTCAGACCCCATCTAAGGTTTGGATGTACTTAGTTTGTGCTAATCTTCTTCCTCCCCTAGCTATTAACAGGGTTACTGTTGAGCGAGATGTCTTAGTTTACTGCATCAAAAGGGCTCCCAATCAACATTGGGACCATTATTTCTAGCTCCATCAGGTCTGCCATTGACAAGACCAATGAAGGTCTTCCTCACCCACCCTCATTACAGAGCTGTGCAGGAGAGCTGGGGTTGTGTGGGAGAAGAGTGACCCTCTACTGAAGATGAAAGATCATATTGCTGTGAAGATGCTCACTTCTACTTCTGCTAAGAAGCACCGGGCCTCTACTGAATCACCTCCACTAGTTGTTGATTTGGCTAGCTCTACACCTGCCCCTACACCGCCTTCTGATGCACCGCCATCTTCATCAGCTACTGTTGCACCCTCCTCTTCTGAGCACACTATGATGCACTTGATGGCGTATATCACTCAGTGGCTCCACCGCAAGGACTCAAGTATGGCATAGGCTTATCCTCCTCCTTCTTGCTACCTACCTTACATGGCTATGACTTGTTGCGCACCACCAGCGCCCCACACTCCACCAGTAGGTGACGATGAGGATGATGATGGCGATGACGATGGCAGGAATGTTAATGATTTCATTACCGAGGAAGAAGTCTTTAGAGTCGACCTCTAAGCCTTGGTTTCTTTTACTTTCTTTCTATTTTTTGTTGCTCTCAAAACTTCACTTTTGTGATTGTGGATAGTTATTTTTGTTGATGCATTACTTTTTATAAATGGTCTTACCTGTGTACCAAATTTTTGTGCTTTCCTGACTAATTTTTCTATTTCTGAATGCATGTCATGTTGTGTTCTTTTTCACATATGTGAATCAATGTGCTCTTGAGCACAAGGCACCATTCAAGTTTGGGGTATGTGTGTAATGCCTCAACACACAACAAGCAAGTTTAGTTTTTGTTTAATTTTGTCAGCTTTTATCAATTTCATAGTATTTTCTTCCTTAAATCATGTGTTTTTCATATGTCAGACGCATCCTAGGAAAACACTTAGGGTAGATTGTCCATGCTATAAAAATTTTAATATATATGTATGTACATATATATTTGTGTATATATTTTCACTGAGTAACCTATGAAATTGTAGAGTTCTTGTAGTATGGTGAAGCAAAGATCTAGGGTTTCTTCTAATAGCGTGTGTGCTCAATTTGTCAAAAATTTGACTTTAACAGAACCCTTAAGTCTTAGTAGATTAAGATTCCAAGGTTGAGAAAGTGAGGAATAGAAACCAATCACAATAGAGAGAACTTCCCACAGACCTTTGAAGTGATCAAATCTGTCTTGAACACTGATTAGGAATGACTTTAAGAAGGAAATGAAGTAGGCCACCATTGTTTGAATCTTAGCCTAAAGGCCAGCACTAGCAGTTACAATCCCTTGTAGCCAATTTTGAGCCTTATAGCCTGTCTTCTTGTTTTGAGCCCAAATGTATGTATAAATATTCGATCCTTTTGTGAATATCTCAGATGAACCGAATTGTGTGCACTTATAGTTCTAATATCGCCTATTCTGAGGATGTGAAGGAAGGAGGGGATGCTAATACATGTGTTTTTAATTTTTGTTTTAGTTCTTTATTCAATAAAAGAGAGAGAGAGAGAGAGTTATAAATATTCAGTGTTTTCATATTGTCAATATTAGCCAACTGTCTACTTTAATATGAGTATACATGGGGGTACAACAAAAATTTGAACCCTTAAATGTGGTGTTGGATGATTTTAGAGATAGAATAAATAGGCAAGTTGTAGAGATTCAAAATTTACAAGGATGGCCTTAAGGAGATCATAATCCAAGAGGGCGTGCAAGGCGTCATCATGTACATGTGGAAGAAGATGTTGTTGACAAAGATGAAGTTATGAGTGGGGATGAAGATGATTATGAATATGAAGTTGAACTGGGTAGAAATAGGCATAGAGGAGTTAGGCATGGGAGGGGTTTTCAACAAAATCACCCTAGAGGTAGAGATGCGGTAGATAGAAATTTTGAGAACATTAAGGTGAAGATTTCGCCTTTCTAAGGCAAAATAGACCCTGAAGCTTATTTGGAGTGGGAGAAAAAAATTGAGTTGATTTTTTATTGTCATAATTACTCGGAAGCGAATAAGGTTAAATTTATTAGTAATTAAGTTCAATGATTATGCAATGATATGGCGGGATCAACAAGTCATGAACAGAAGGAGAAATCAAGAATCACCCATAAAAGCATGGAGAGAAATGAAAGCTTTAATGAGGAAAAGGTTTGTTCCTGGTCATTATTATAGGAATCTTTATCAAAGACTACAAAGCCTTACACAAGGTTTAAAGTGTATGGAGGAATACCATAAAGAAAAACCTTTAGGCCACTGAACAAATCGAGAACCTAGAGACATGAATCTAGAGTCATGGTAACACGAAACAGAACGAAAACTTGAAGAAGCGAATACAACATACGATCTAGAAAAGATGACCATTTCTCAAGTCTGGATACCTAGTATCCCGAAGATATGAAAAGATGGGTGAGTACCCTAAATGAATGTCCTATTTGAAACTGCTATGATAGGATACTAAAGTGGCTTTGGCTTGTAGATAATGAAAGGAATCCAAGAAAACACCAATACATCTGATCAAAGTAACCAAGGGGCAGATGTGGCAGCAGCTTCCGTCCTATCTCCAGAGATAATAGCAGAAATCACTCGATAGGCAGTCGAGCAAGTGATGAGGACTCTACAGTCACAGCCTGAGGTTCAGAATGAACTAAGAATGGAAAATAATGAACTAGTCATACCTCTAAAACTAACCATGCCCAAAGGAACGACAGTTGAGATTAATTCAATCAAAAAGGATATCCACTTCAAAAGATCTGTAAAGAATAAAAACAAGAAACCACAAAATGATCAAAAGATGGGAAAGAAAAGCAAGAAATAGAAACAAACTCACCAAACTGAAAAAAAAAACAAAAGAAGCAGGCTAAGAGACAAATGTTGTGCTATGTGTGCAGACAAAGGGGTCATTTTGTCAGAAATTGTCCAACTGCACTTGTTCGGGCTCGTCAGCCTCAAGATGTTGAGAACCAAGCTAGAATGTTGGTTGTTGAAGCTCACGAAGATCAAGACCCCCAGTAGAAACCCTCATAGTCCAATATTAGGACAAATGAACTAATTTTGAATATGAGTAGTAGGGAAACCTTTAGATTGCTATATGTTCGCATTTATGAATTTTGAGTTGAAATAAGGTTTTGTACCAATTATCTCTATTAATGAAAATTTTCCCTTAAGAACTCTTGTCATTACATTTTGGATATCCAAAAATGAAAAGTATGGGAATATAAAGTGTGAGTAGTAACCCTAGAACCTGTCGTATGGCAGGAAGTGACAAAGAAACTTTTACCCTCAGATAGATTGAGAACTTAAGGCTAGGTATGACCCTAAATGAAAGACAAGCCTATCTCTATAGCAAGTCCTACCATCGGACCTGTTGCATCAAATTAGGGATGAACAAAAGGTAAGACAAATGACTCACAAGCTTAATAGAGGAAATTGAATAGGACTTGCATACTGACTTCAAATTAGATGCTGAAAATACCCTAAGATTCGAAAGGATCTGTATACCTTAGAATGGATAGAGTAAGCAGATTACCCAATAGTGAAGGATAAGTATTCCCTACCAAAGTGACCAATTTGATCATTTGGAGAAGCCACCATTACTTAAGAACCGATCTACAGTCAGAAAATCAACAGCTGAGAATTAGGGAGTCTGTTATGTATGAAACGACCTATAGGAATATAATGAACCAAACGGTTAGGCATCGTCTTCATTAAGAGATGCAACTTATGAAACAAAGTCTTGCTAAATTTAGCAAACGATAGCTAAATTCCTTAACCATGTAGCTTCGAAAACATTAGAGGTTGTCACCAAGATAGTTTACAAAGACTCAAGCCCTTAGGCTTATCAAATTAGTCAAAACCAACCCATTTACCAAAAATACCTAATGACGCACGAATAAATGTATATAAATTTCGAGGACGAAATTCTTTTAAGGAGGGTAGGTTGTAATACCCCAGAATTTTGTCAAATAAATACAATAAGTTAAATAAATTAATTTCAAAGATTTTAATAAAATTTTGGGTACAAATTGTGGGTTGGCACATGAAAAATAAAATATATTGGAGATATAAGAAAAATAATATATTGGAGATGTAATATAAATTAGGCAAATAAAACCTTAATTTGATAATTAAATGAAAATTTTAATTTAGTAGAATTAATTATGAAATTTAAGGAGTTGCTTAAGAAATAAATAAAAATAAAGTATATATATACATATAGATTAATATGTGTACGAATAAGGTGTGTGTTAGCATAAAAAAATGTTAATATTACATATTATAGAAATATGTACATAGAAAAATTTATATAATAAAAATGTAGTATACGGGTATTTATTAAAATTAAATAAAACATTATGTGAATATTAATTTATAATCTAAAAATGAAATATGAAATAAATAAAAATACATAGAAATGAAAAATGTAGATTATTTAATTATTGACATTAAAAATATTAAAGAAATAGAAAAATATCTAATAAATGCAATATTAAATAATTAGAAAGGAAAACATATTAGTAAAAACATAAAATAGAAAGGAATATACAAGAAAATCAAGTTTTTATCAATTAGGAAGTGTATAATTGGCAAAATTCGGATAATAACATTATTAAAAAGCAATTTGGTAATTAGAAACTACATCTAACGGCCCAAAACGAATCTGTAAAATCTAACGAATGAGATTGAAGCCCAAAATAGCGCCCAGGAGCACCGAATAATCGAGATCCAACGGCCCAGAAACCATCAGGATGATCTAATGGTTCGAATGCGTCTCATCTGATCACGAATGACACTGCAATCGAGGTTCATCGTGCAGTCCACATCGGTGATCAGGATCGGATGCTGTGCTCGAGATCCATCCAACGGCGGAGATCAAAGCCGCAAGAATCAATCGCAAACGGTGTTGCGCTCGAGGAAAATCGGACGGCCCAAATTCAATACGTCTTTGATTGATCGCAAAGAATGCGTAACTCGAGGATGATTAACGGCCCATAGTGAATTCGTTAATCTCGATCGCGATTCAGTATTGCGCTCGAGGTTAATCAACGGCCCAAATTGAGTTCGTTAATCTCGATCGCGAACGTGATGCGCTCGAGACTCATCCAACGGTCCACGATTGAGGTGCCTCGATAAATGCTGTGATCGAGGATATCTAACGGTCAGGAGCCGAGACAATGATCGCAATCTGATGCTGCGATCGAGGACTATCAACATGCCAGATTAAATGCTCCGAAATCAAACCGAAAAATTAACGAAAAATTCGAGAAAATCATTTAAAAATCTGAAAAGTAGTTTCTAAATTCCCAAAAATTTTCAAAAAATTACTTGCTAATCTCTTATGCTTGGGGGCACGAAATTCTAAAGAATTAGCAAGTTTCCTACAAGATAACACCACAAACTTGCCATTCTCTATCCTTTTGAACTCTATATAAACACCCCTCATGCTCACAATTCATCTCATCCCAATTCAAGAGTATACTAGTCCCTCTTGAATCTCTCTAGCCTTCTTCTTGGCAATCCCCTTAGTACTTGAGTGATCTTGAACTATTCTTGAGTGTTCTTGAGTGTTCTTGAGAGTTCTTGAGTGTTTGGAAGACTTGAAGCAATGGAACTCTGTCGGATTTCAGAGGCGTGCAGAATAGAAGTATTTAAAGTGGAAATGACTTCTAACTTCTACTTCTTTATTTTCATTTGAATAAATCTTGCATGTGTGATGATGTTTTGAAGATAATTGATTGAATATATGTTTTAATATAGATGCCTTATTTGTTTGAAGTGCCAAGAATATACATGTTATGCATGTTTAGAAATTAAGAATATTGATGCATGTTATACATTAATTATGCCATGAATAAATATTTGTCGATTCATGTTTTGGATATGTTACACAGATGGTTTAATCCGATATTGTGTGTTTTATCACTAAGAAAAGATTAAATAATAATTCAATCGACATACTGGCGCGATGATAGGCGCAGGAACAAACGTCATCGTGTGTGTTCCACCCCCCCCCCCCCGACCCGGCTTGCCGGTTTACTATTGACGATTTTGAACTGGGTTTCCAAGAGTGATCCCACTTGATAGATATGGGGTTTGAGTTTCCGAAAGTGATTCTCTCTCCCAACGATGTGGAACACAGAGATTAACCTCTTTCGGTCTAAATGTCAACCATAAACAAGAAATTGTTTAAATCGCCTAATGTACAAAAGTTTTTGATATACTTGGTTTGTTTGAATTGAAATAATGAATTAAATGTTAGAAAGATCCACTACGCTATGTGCTCACCCCTTCCTTCTATTTTTCAGGTTATTGAATCACATGAAAACCATGAATATTAATTAGGTTTTTTTTAAGGGTTTATAATTTCTATGTAAGGGCACGTTGCCCAAGTTTTAAGACTTCCACTGTAAAAAAAATTTTTATTCAAATTATGTACTCAATTTTATTTAATTAATTGAGTTTATGAATTTTAGTTATTTATTTTACTATTGCCTTATTAAATTCTTAAATTTAAGTTATGTTCTGTTAAATACAACCAAGGCATGAAATAATTGAAATAGAAAGTCAAGTGTGGGTCACTTGTAAAGTAACACCAACCCGACCCGCAGTTTGGTTTAATCCACCGTCAAGAGAATGGTGGCCATGTCCAATGCTTAAAGATGCGGGGGTTGGGGTGTTACAATTTTGATCAACGAATTCTGTCTAGGCCATTGGATGATTCTCGATTGTGGTGTGTTCCCGATCTCCGACTGCGCCTTTGATCTGGCCCATTGGATGTTCCTCGATCGCAGCACGTTCGCAATTAACCCTTGAGCTTGAGCCGTGAGCCATTGGATTTGATCAATTAGACGTGGGCTGTTGGATTTGGCTGATTCGGTGCATCCGGGCGCTAGTTTTGGTTTTGATCGTGATCGTGAGATCTTAGATCATGCGGATGATGTATTTCTGCCTGTTGGATGCAGTTTCTAATACCAAAATCACTTTTTAAGGTTGCTATTATCCGAATTTTGTTAATTAGACACTTTCTAATTGACGAAAACTTAGTTTTATTGCACAAATCATTATATTTTATGGACTTACTAATATTTTTTCCTTTGTAATTATTTAATATTGTATTTATTAAATATTTTTCTATTTCTTTAATATTACCAACAATTAAAAATCTCTATTTCTCTATATATTTTTTTCATTTCTTTATTTGCCTATATATATTTTATATTCCTTTCATTTTTTATGTAATTGATACTTCATTTTTATTCAATTATGTAATTTTTCTATGTACATGTTCTTATAATATGTAGTATTTAACGTGCCTATGATATTCTCACACAATTTACCCTATGTTTATACCTATATATATTTTTATTCTTGTTCTTTATTTCTTAATAAATGAAAGCAACTCATTAAATTTCATAATTAATTCTATTTAATTGATATTTCCATTAACACACTTTTATTTTCCTTAGAATTTTTTTTCTCAATAAATTTTGATTTCATTAATAACTTTTGTTGACAAAATTTTGAGGTATTTCAATTAGGCTATGCAAGCTTCAAGTTATATTTCAGTCACTCAAGGTAGGGTGTCTCCCTTCTCCTTGCCACTTCTTCTTCTTCTTTCATTTTGCATATTTGGCACATTATATGATGCGGACCCTCTAGGAATTAGATCCTTGAGATGCTTCAAAGATTCGTGATTTGTGACAAACTCTTTAGGCCAGAGATAATGTTGGCATGTCTCTAATGCCCTAACAAGTGCATAAAGCTCATGTCATAGGTTGGGTAATTCAGTGCGGCCCCATTGAGCTTTTCACTAAAATATGCAATAGGCTACCTTTCCTGCATCAAAAAAAGATCTATACCAATGCTTGAGGCTTCACATTCAATCTCAAAAGCTTTACTAAAGTTCGGTATTGCTAACAAGCGTGTAGAACATAAATGCATGATCTTGTTCCTTACCCCAATAAAAGTTATTAGATTTTTTTAATAACTTCAATTAGGGATACAGCAAGTGTGTTAAAATCCTTTACAAAATGTCGATAAAAACCTGCCAACTCGTGCAAGATTCTTACCTTAATGATATTTTCGGTATTGGCTACCCCTTTATTGCCTTTATCTTCTCTTCATCAACCTCAATACCCTTTGCACTTACAACAAAACTGAGAAAAACAACTTTGTCCATGCAACAAGTACACTTTTTAAGATTAGCATACAATCTTTCTTTTCTAAAAACATCATTGGTAAATCTCTAATGACCCATATGTTCATTGAAATCTCTACTGTACACTAAAATGTCATTAAAATACACCACAAAAAACTTTCCAATAAAAGCACACAAAACATGGTTCATTAATCTCATAAATATGCATGGAGCATTGGTGAGTCCATATGGCATCACTAACTATTCATAAAGATCATACTTAATTTTGAATACAGTTATCCACTCATCTCCTTCTCTCATTCGAATTTGATGATATCCAAATTTTAAATCAATTTTGGTAAAGATAGTCAATCCATGTTCCTCATCCAACATATCATCTAAGCGAGAAATAGGATGAAGATACTTTATTGTAATTTTATTCACAACTCTGCAATCAACACACATTCACCAGGATCCATCCTTCTTAGGAACAAGAAGTACAAGAACTGCACAAGGACTCGAACTCTCGCAAACATATCCTTTGCTCATGAAGTCTTCAACTTGCCGTTGAAGTTCCTTTATCTCCTCTGGATTACTTCTATAGGTTGGATGATTTGGAATCGGAGCTCTTGTAATGAAATCAATCTGATGTTCTATACCTCTTAAAGGAGGTAATCCTTTAGGAACTTCCTCTAGGTACACATCTTCAAATTCCTGCAATAAAGAGATAGTAACACTTGAAAGAGAAGGGTTAAGGTTGTTAGTTATCAAACAAACTTCTTTGTACAAAAGTACAAATAAAGGTTGTTTCGTAAAATAAGCAACCCTCTCTTCGCTCTCTTTTGCATAAAAGCCCACTCTTTTCTTTTTTTTCTTCACTTTCTCTTTCTTTGCTCTTTTTTTTCATTTGCTTTTTCGCCTTTGTCTTTGTTTATTTTCTTCTCATTCTCTTTTTTATTGCTCTCTTTTTCCTTTCTTTTTTTCCTCTCATTTTATTTTTCCTTTCTCTCTTTTTTCTCACTCTCAATTATTTTTTCACGATTAGCTTGGGTCTCATTTTTCAACTTCAATTGGTCCTCAAAAACTATTGAGGAGTCAAAGGTACAAGAGTAATTTTATGATTATCTTTTTACAAATGAGTACCTATTCGTAAATCCATCATGTATCACCTTTCAATCAAATTTCCAAGGCCTCCCCAAAAGAATATAACCAACATGAATGGGAACTACATCATATAGTACATCATCATGATATTTTCCAATTGAAAAAAAAACCAAAACTTGCTTGTTAACTTGTATTTCCCCACAATCATTCAACCATTGCAACTTTTAGGGTCTAGGGTGTTTAAGAAGAAGCAAGTTTAATTTATACACTAACGTAGTGCTTGCAACGTTTGTGCAACTCCCCCCGTCTATAATTATATTACAGAACTTATTGTTTATAAGGCAGCGAGTACGAAATATGTTCTCTCGTTGTTGCTCCAAGTCATCTACTTTGATTTGAGAATTCAAGACATGCCTCGTTACAAGCGATTCACCTTCTGCTGGACATTGGATGTCATCTTCACTTGCATCCTCAACTGAAAGCAATGAATCTTTGTGCTTGCTTTCTATTCGCACTTCACCATCATCATGTAGGATCATTGCCCTTTTGTTTGGACATTGTAAAGTGATATGTCCAGTTCTCAAACATATAAAACATTTAATATCTCTATTTCTAGAGGGTTGGGAATTAGATTTACCTTTGTTTTTCAAAGAAGTGTTGATGATGGTTTTGGGTGTCTTCTTCGAATTAGTTTTGTCATTTTTCTTCCAATTTGACCTCCAATAAGGACTAGAAGCCAAGGTAGACTTTGATGCCCGCTTCTTTTTCAATCTCCTTTCTACCTTTATCGTCATGTCCACCATGTCTTCTAGCTCAACATAATGGTGAAAATCCATGACATCAGCTATCTCCGAGATCAGCGCTTTTAGAAATCAAACCATTGTTGCTTCCTGATCTTTCTCCTTATCAGCCCTTATCATAGCCACCTCCATATCTTTATGGTACTCCTCCATACTCTTTAAACCTTGTGTAAGGCTTTGTAGTCTTTGATAAAGCTTCCTATAATAATGACCAGGAACAAACCTTTTCCTCATTAAAGCTTTCATTTCTCTCCAT
>JAJIYU010003407.1:0-27013 GCA_030144865.1 Tinospora cordifolia
TCTAAATGCATATTATACTAAATATAAGTAAATACACTACATTTTCTATTATATTAATACACATTATACATAAAATACGTATAATATAATTAATCTGCTATGCAACTAACACCTATACAATAGCTATCTCATAAATCTTTTGAAGTTCTCTAGTATCTTCCTCTAGTAATTGTCTGAAGTCCTCACTCTATTTTAAATAGTGTAACATGGCTGTCATAGGACTTCGAGATAGTCTCTGCATGTCTCCTTAACTTTCACTAACTCTCCGGATGGTCGATTCAATGTGACTCTTCATCTTGGGCAATTGATCTGAGCTTGGTGTTGAGTCATCTAGTTTATGCCCAATATCACATCATACCCGTGGAAAGGTAATAGTCTAAGGTTGGCAGTTACCAATTTGTCCCCAAATCTCAACTCACATGTGCAGACTTTCTAGGCAACTACAGTAGCTCTTATGGCAATGGATATTTACAATGGTTTTGGTGGTGTAATAGTTACTAATTTTAACCTCTTAGCTAAGTCTGTTGCTTCCCTACAAGTGTACAGGTTCGCACTAATATTAACCGGTGAGACCAGATATCGTCCTCAAGGACAAATGGATTTACTAAAACACCTTAAATCCCAATTCAATGATGTTCTTCATTTTATTAAGGCTCTACTTGTAGTGAGTATATCAATTTCTGAATAAAAATCTAACCTAGTAGGAGTGATAAAATTTATTTTTAGAAAACTTTATAAAATGGATGTCTAGGATAGTGAATGCCACTGTATAACCTGTGATTCTCATTTTAGATCATGAAATGTCTACATTATGAGTTCTAGCACCTATAATTGAAGCTCCCTCCCGAGGCACTTTAATATCTATTAGAGTTGTCTTATAATGCCCTCTCCCGAGGTGCTTAATCAACAACTTAATGTTGTATAATCAAAAGTCCTGTGCAACTACCTAGATAAGCTAACAACCTTCCGGTCAGTGAACTATTCTAAGTCTATATTGTGATAACCATCTATTAGACCCCTCTCCCAAGTTAGTCTAATGCCTTGAGCTCTTTATGTCTATGGCCAGTTAACACAAACCATTAAGCATACACAACATAGAATAATGTTTCTAAATCAATAACATTAACAATAGATCATAATTTATACATTGGTTATCGCATCCCAGACAAAGAGACCTAATTAGCTAGACATGAAAGTAATAGAAAACATTAAACAATGAAAAGAAATTTAATCATACTGAAAACTTAGTAAAAATCTTTAATCCCTTCTTGAAACACTGGTTTTTTGCCTCTCTCAGCCGTCACGAGTGAAATTTTCCGAATTGGGTATATTTTGGCTCTAATAACCTTTCCTATTTATAGTCCTGTACAAAAAAAAAAAATACGAGAAACCTGATAATTAGTTCATGTGACCGCGGTCAATATTATTCTTCGATAAAAATTGGGATTACCTCATTCTGTCCACCGCGGTCCACTATTTTTGTCCATGATCCATGTTTTGGTTACCACAGTCACTGCTTGACCGACTGCGGTCACCAGTGAGCTTTGACATTGTTCTATTTTTCTTCGGCTACCTCGATCTTCAGTTATTCGACCGTGGTCACTTGATGTTTTCTTCATGATTTCCTCTTCTTTTTGCCTTCATGTGTTGCAATTTCTCCTTTGGCTTCAACCTGAACCTACAATACGCTAGATTTCCTTCCCCAGACATCATTTTCTCCTAAAAGAACTTCAAATCTTGAAAACAAAGCTTATAATGCAATGAAACAATGCAAATCCCTAAACTACATGCTCATGCTAGTAATTATGCAGAACTTTGCCTAATTCTCTTTTTATTTCTAATAAAATGCAATAAATCACCTATACTAATGTTAGTTTCATGTGCAACTAACAAATAGCCCCAAACTTAGATTGTTTTTCATCCTTGAACAACGACTCTAATTTAAGGAGCTCACTCAAACCAAAAAAAATATATTTATTTTTCTTTTACTCATCATTGTAACCTCTATCTTCCATTCTTGCAGTATGATTCATTAACACCTCCATAAGGCTGTTCAGGTTGTCTAGATTTTTAGTTCATCAACCATTCTTCTTTAACTTCACCCTCTTATTTGTCAGCATCTCAATCATCTTAGACTTGTAGGTGATTTGCAAGCACCATCTCACTCAAAGAGATCCTTTCCTAATGCCTAGGTACACAGACCCACTCAGTTCTCTCCTTTATCTATCTTCTACTCAGTTCAAACTGTAATCAGGATCAGAGGTCTTTTCTTTAGGTTGTAACATGGTATGGTTTAAGGTATAGGTTTAATAGAGATTTAAATCTGACTCAAGTGTACACTCCTAGCAATAATGCCAACCTAATTTGTTTGATTTTCTCTGTATAGTTTGATCATTTTTGTTCAATCCTTTGTTTTTCTTCATTCTCACAACCTCATCTTCATGACTCCCCAAACTTATTTCATCTTGAGCATTTCAAATTGTACTCCCATGTATACTCATATAAAAGTAGACATTTGGCTAGTATTGACAATATGGAAGTACTAAATACTTATAACCGTGTTTTTTTTTTTATTTCTAGTGTAGTGTAAAGAACTAAAACAAAAATTAAAAACACATGTATTAGCATCCCCTCCTTCACTTCCTCAGAATAGGCGGTATTAGAACTATGATTGCACACAATTACGTTCATCTGAGATATTCACAAAAGGATCAAATGTTTATACATACATTTGGGCTCAAAACAAGAAAACAGGCTATAAGGCTCAAAATTGGCTGCAAGGGATTGTAAATGCTAGTGCTGGCCTTTAGGCTAAGACTCAAACGATGGTGACCACCTTCATTTCCTTTTTAAAGTCATTCTTAACAAGTGTTCAAGACAGATTTGATCATTTCAAGGGTCTGAGGGAAGTTCTCTCTATTTGTGATTGGTTTTTATTCCTCACTTTCTCAGCTTTGGACTCTCAATCTACCTAAGACTTAAGGGGTCTGTTAAAGTAAAATTTTTGACAAGCTGAGCACACAGACTATTAGAAGAAACCCTAGATCTTTGCTTCACCATACTGTAGGAACTTTATGATTTCATAGGTTACTCAGTGAAAATATATGCACAAATAAATATGTACATATATATATATATATATATATATATATATTAAAAATATTTTATTTTATTTATTTATTAATATATATTATTATTGTCATTATTTTTTTAACATGGACAATCTATCCTAAATGTTTTCCTAAGATGCATTTAACATATGCAAAACACATGATTTAAGAAAGAAAATACTGTGAAATTGAAGAAAAAAAACTGACAAAACTAAACAAATACTAAACCTGCCTACTGTATGTTGAGGCGTTAAACACATACCCCTAAACTTGAATGGTCCCTTGTCCTCAAGAGCACATGAATTCGCATATGTGGAAAAGAACACAACATAACATGCATTTAGAGAAAGAAAAAATTAGTCGAGAAAACACAAAAATTTGGTACACAGGTAAGACATTCATAAAAAGTAATGCATCAATAAAAATAACTATCCACAGTCACAAAAGTGAAGTTTTGAAAGCAGCAAAAGACAGAAAGAAAGTAAAGGAAACCAAGGCTCAAAGGTCGTCTCCAAAGACTTCTTCCTTGGTAATGAAATCATTAACATCCCCGCCATCATCATCGTCATCATCATCTTCATCGTCGCCTACTGGTGGAGTCGGGGGTGTTGGTGGCGCACAACAAGTGATAGCCATGTAGGGTAGGCAGCAAGAAGGAGGAGGATAAGCCTATGCCATACTTGGGTCCTTATGGTGGAGCCACTAAGTGATATACGCCATCTAGTACATCATGGTGTGCTTAGAAGAAGAGGGCGCAGCAGCAGCTTATGAAGATGGTGGTGCATCAGAAAGCGGTGCAGGGGCAGGTGTAAAGCTAGCCGGATCAGCCGCTGGTGGAGGTGACTCGGTATAGGCCCGACGCCTCTTAGTAGAAGTAGAAGGGAGCATCTTCATCGCAATATGATCTTTCATCTTCAGTAGAAGCTCACTCTTCTCCCACACAACTCCAACTCTCCTGCACAGCTTCGTAATGAGGGTGGGGTGAGGAAGACCTACATTGGTCTTGTCAATGGCAGACCTGATGGAGCTGGAAATAATTGTCCCAATGTTGATTGGGAGCCTTTTCATGATGCAGTAAACTAAGACAGCTCGCTCGACAATGACCCTGTTAATAGTAAGGGAAGGAAGAAGATTAGCACAAACTAAGTACAACCAAACCTTAGCTGGGGTCTGAGATGTAGTCTTCACCGAATTGACGAGCCAATTATTATAGCAAATCCACGAGGCCTCGTCAACACATAAAGTCTGCAACACCTCATCTAGGTCGAATCTGGGGACAAGGTTATAGTACTCATCTGGTGAGACCGCAGGAAGGCCATAAACTTCATTAATGGCTGCTGTGCTGAATTGCACCCATTTTCCACAAACCTAAACTGCATTACCTTCCCTATCTGGAGCGTTAGCGTAAAATTCCTGTACCACTATAGTGGAAAGCGCTTGAATAAGCCGCTCCCAGTGTCGAGCAGCCACCACAGCATCAATGCCAATGCTGCACTCCTCCTGCATCAACATATATCCTCTCTCGGGAATGAGATGACGATTAGAGCATATAAGGTTGAACCGCTGCTTTGCAATAGCCGTTCAAAAGCAGTTTCGGTCGGCAGGTGGTGGAGGCGGTGCCAGTTGCTTCCCCTTAGAGGTAGGGTGTTTCATTCTTGGAGGTCTGCACCAGTAGCAATAGTTGGCAAGGAAAACAACAAAATTCAACAGTAGTTTGGTTAATGAGATTCCATACTAAAAATGATTTTAAACAAGTTGAAGTACATTTGTGTACAAGTCAAGCATCCAAAACATCAAAAATGTTATTAAGACAATCAAAAGATAAACTTTGCAATGCCAATGCCACTATATTCAATCAAAATGACTATGGAAAATGCCTCACGCATTGAAACAAAAGAGCCAATAGCCTAAAATGCTCATGAACAATGATTCGTGCAAGTGTTTGCCTCAAATAAATAGTAATCATTCACACATGGACTGAAAAGGACAGAAGCTAAAAAGTTTTGATCTAGGCAAACCATTTCAAGCAAGAAAGGTAAGATTCAACAGCAAAAACCCATCGTAATATGAAAATAAAGCAAAGAAATAATGAAACGTAAAGTAAAAACACTTACATTATCATTGGAAAATGAAAAGAAGCTCTGGAAATTAAAGGGGAAACGAAGAGCCATAGAGAGATTTCATAAATTTCGGAGCAGAACGAAGTAAAATGACTGCGATCTAACTTAAAAAGACGCACGGACCGCGGTCAGTGCTTTATGGACCGCGATCTATGTGTGAGATTTTGAAAATGAAGCATTTTTTGGGTTTGGCCTAGCGCAGTTCGTAGTGGTTTTCAAAAGTTTGGACCGTGGTCCATTGAATATGAAGAAACACTCATTCTGGTGACCACGGTACACAGAAGCATATGCTTCTGATGACCGTGGTCTACTTAGTTGCATAAACTATGGCATTCTAGTGATCGCAGTACATAGAATCAATGATTCTGTGGACTGCGGTACATGGACGATAGGCATCCATGTGTGCTCTGTTGACTATGGTACACAGAATCAGTGATTCTGTAGATCGCGGTAACTAGTATACTATTACCCCATTTCCAATTCTAACTATATGGAACCTATCTCTTCAATAAAATCCTAGAAAAATAGAACTCAGCACATGAAAACAATCACAAAAACACACTTGAAAACTCTAATTTAGTAGTGGGCTGCCTCCCACTCAACGCTATGTTTAACATCGTTAGCTTGATGAGGATACGGTGTTTCAATCTCGAAGTACTGCCAGTTCAATAGTCTGCTTGGGTCCCCCGCAGAATATCTTCAATCTCTAACCATTTACTTTGAATTTATGGCCATCTAGCAAGCTTTGCACTTCCACTACACCATATGGGAAGACTTGAGTAATTAGGAAAGGTCCCGACCATCAAGATTTCAGTTTTCCTAGCAAGCTTTGCACTTGCTGTACATCAAGATTTCATCTTTGCACTTCTACTACACCATATGGCCATCTAGCAAGCTTTGCACTTGCACTTGCTGGCTAGGTTTAAACTCCTTCTTCTCAATGAGTTGATCATGCCATTTCTTTGTTCTTTCTATGTAAATGGGGTTGCTCTCAAAGGCATCCCAGCGAAACTCCTCAAGTTCAACAAGCTGCAACAAACAATTTTCTCCACAAGCTTTTGCATCAAAATTCAACTTCTTAATGGTCCAGTAAGCTCTGTGTTAGAATTCACAAGGTAGGTGACAAGACTTTCCATGCAATAACTGATACAAAGACATACCAATGGGCGTCTTAAATGTTGTCTTGTATGCCCACAATGCATCATCCAATTTTAGAGCCCAATCCTTACGGTATGTTGCAACCGTCTTCTGTAATATTGCCTTGATTTCTTGATTAGACAATTTAGCTTGCCCCTTAGTCTGTGGATGATAAGGTAACGCAACCTTGTGTCGCATGCCATACTTGTTGAGAAGATTATTGAAAATTTTATTACAGAAGTGTGTACCTTCATCACTCACAATTACTCTAGGCATGCTGAAACAGGAAAAAATGTTGTGAGAGAGGAACTTCAACACAACTCTAGCATCATTCTTTGATGTAGCCACTACTTCGACCCATTTAGATACATAATCAACAGCAAACAATATATATTGTTTGCCATCTGAAGGTGAAAAAGGTCCCATGAAGTCTATGCCCCACACATCGAACAGCTTAACCTCTACAAAAGAGGTGAGAGGCATTTCATTTTTTTTTGGAGATGTTTCCTTGTTTCTGACATACTTCTCACGTCTTCATGAATTGATAGGCATCTTTTAGCATGCTTGGCCAATAAAATTTGCTCTCAAGAACACACCTTGCTGTACGTTAATGGTTGTAATGGCCACTGTAGGGTGAAGCATGACAATCATGAAAGACTTTATTAAAGTTTGATTTTGGGATGCAACGGGGGATCACTTTGTCTACACATCTTCGGTACAGAAAAGCGTCATCCCAAAGATAGAACTTGCTTTTGTGTATGAAGCGCTTTAGACGACTTTGAGATAGGTCTGGTGGAGTAGCGCCCATAGCTTTATAGTTGGCAAAATCTGCATACAATGGTGCGCTGTCACTGACAATCAAGAGGTGTTCATCAGGAAAAACTTTCACTATGCTTGTTGGATGTGGATTTGCTTCATTGGACAAGTGGGACAAATGATCTTCTACCACATTTTCTGTACCCTTTTTGTCTATCACCTCTATATCAAACTCTTGTAGCAATAAGATCCATCTTATCAATCTGGACTTTGTGTCCTTCTTTGCAAAAAGTTGGCAGATGACTGCATGATTAGCGAAAACCTTGACATGTGATCCCACAATGTATAACCTGAACTTGTCACATGCAAAGACAATAGCCAATAACTCCTTTTCAATGGTAGTATAGTTCTTTTGAGCATCATCCAATGTTTTACTTGCATAGTATATAGCTTTGAACATTCTATCACGTCTTTGTCCTAAAACAACGCCAACCGCATAGTCACTAGTATTGCACATGATCTCAAATGTCTCCCCACAAACTGGTGTAAACATGATCGAAGCAGATGTTAAAGCCTTTTTAAGCGTATTGAAGGCTTCTACACACTTAACTGTGAAATTAAACTCAACTTCCCTTTCTAGCAAATTACACAACGTTCGAGTGATTTGGGAGAGATTCTTAATGAATCTTCGATAAAAACTTGTATGCCCCTAGAAACTTTTCACCTCTCGCACTATTGTTGGGGGTAATAGCTTTTCAATGGCTTGAATCTTTGCCCTGTCCACTTCAAGACTATTAACAAAAACTTTGTGGCCCAAAATAATACCTTCTCGAACCATGAAATGACACTTTTCCCAGTTAAGAACCAAGTTCTTTTCTTTACAACGAGAGAAGACTCTTTCCAGATTAAGCAGACATTTATCAAATGTTTCACCAAACACCGAAAAGTCATCCATAAATACCTCTAATATGTCTTCAATCATGTCTGCAAAAATTGCCATCATACATCTCTGAAAGGTAGCTGGTGCATTGCACAAACCAAAAAGCATCCTCTTAAATGCATAAGTTCCATAAGGGCAAGTGAAGGTTGTCTTCTCTTGATCCTCCAGTGCAATGACTATCTGATTGTAACCTGAGTACTTGTCTAAGAAACAATAAAAATCATACTCAACAATTCAATCCAACATTTGATCCACAAACGACAAAGGGAAGTGATCCTTGCGGGTAGTTTTGTTCAACTTTTGATAATCTATGCACACGCGCCATCTTGTTGTTGTTTTTGAAGCAGTTGTCTCTCCTTTTTCATTTGTGACAGCTGTCATCCCTCCTTTCTTGGGCACAACATGAATGGGACTAACCCATGGCAAATCTAATATTGCATAAATAATTCCTGCATTTAACCACTTCATTACTTATTTCTTCACAACATCCTTCATGATAGGGTTGAGTCTTCACTGGTGCTCCACTATAGGCTTATGTGAATCATCCATTAAGATCTTGTGCATACATATGGCTAGACTTATCCCTTTGATATCTTCAATGGTCCATCCTATAACAGCTTTGTGGTCTTTCAGCACTTTCAGCAACTTCTTTTCTTGGGCAGGGGTCAATGAAGAGGAGATAATAACTGGGGATGATGGAGCTTCATTCAAATAGGCATATTTCAAATGTTCTGGAAGCGGTTTCAAATCAATTGTCCTAAGAGTTTCTTGAACATCTTCGGGTTGTTGAACTTCAGATAATTGTTCTTCTAAACTGTTTGACGTTGGTAGGCATGCTTCCAAAGCTAACACAACTAGCTTCTCATCTTCAGTCATGGATTGGGAGAAGGCAAGTGAGTGAGAGATACATCCCACCAAATCATCTTGAGAGCTCAATTCATCCACCACCTCAACAATGCAAGAGTTAAGAAATTTTACCCTTTTGCACTCATGCAAATCATTGTAGTAATTCATTGCTTTGTAAAGATTGAAAGCAACCTTTTCTTCATTCACTCTCAAGGTTAATTCTCCCTTATGGACATCTATGAGTACATGCCCTATAGCCAAGAACGGTCTCCCAAGGATGAGTGGTATTTCACAATCTTCTTCCCTGTCTAATACTACAAAGTCCACTGGAAATATGAACTTATCCACCTTAACTAACACATCCTCAATGACACCCTTTGGATAAGTTAAGGATCTATTTGCTAGTTGAAGGGTGATTGTAGTTGGCTTGATTTCTAACATTCCTAACCTCTTGAATACTGATAAAGGCATCAGATTAATGCTTGCCTCAAGGTCACATAGCGCCTTCTCAAAGATTTCAGAACCTATATTGCATGGTATGGTAAAACTGCCCGGATCTTTCAACTTCTGAGGAAGTTTCTTTTGTAGGATGGCACTACACTCTTCAGTAAGATTTACCGTTTCAAAATCTTCTAACTTCCTCTTCTTAAATATGATCTCCTTCATAAACTTTGCATAGTTAGGCATTTGCTACAAAGCTTTTATAAATGGAATGTTTATATAAATCTTCTTGAACATTTTCAAAAATTTAGTAAATTGTTCATCCATCTTCTTCTTTGGGAACCTTTGAGGGAATGGTAATGGTGGAGATTCAAAGACTTTACCCTCTTGAATGACATTCTCCTTAGCTTTCCCTTTTGATTTTGAAGGTTCTTCATGTTGAACCGCTGATTGCTTTTGAACATTCATCTTATAGCTAACAACTTCTTCAGCTTCAATGGATGGCATAGTTGGATGTGCCGGGCTTGTTACTTCTTTGCCACTTCTCGCAATCACTGCTTTGTAGCTCTCTTTTGGATTTATTTGAGTGTCACTTGGAAATGAACTCCGCCGCTGATTTGACACTATCTGCGCCAACTGCCCTACTTAAGTTTCTAAACTTTTAACTGTAGCGTTCGTATTTCCAATTTGAAGCTCAATGCCAGAAAGCCTCACGTCATTTTTGTCTACCCTTCCAGTTAACTCTTTGAAGAACCTTGTGCACATATTCATCATTTCATAAAGCTTATCTTCCAAGGATGGCTTTTTGTCCTATAAGGGCTGTTGAGGCACAAATCTGGGTGGAAGTTGGGCGTTCCTGCTATTTGCATATAAGAAGTTCTCATGATTCCTCACTCCAGGATGATAGTACTTAAGGACATTATACCCCCATCTGGTCCTTGGTATCCACTAAATTTGTTCATGGCATTGATTTGCTCAATGGAAGCTTTTCCATGATAGGATATCTTGTTAGCTTCAACAACTGTAACACCCCAATCCCCTAGAAACAGGTTTAAGCTAAACCACAAAGTGGGTTGGGTCATATGTTACATTTACAAGTACATTGTAACACCCCAACCCTGCATCTTTAAGCATTGGACATGGCCACCATTCTCTTGACGGTGGGCTAAACCAAACAGCGGGCCGGGCCGGTGTTACTTTACAAGTGACACACACTTGACTTTCTATTTCAATTATTTCGTGCCTTGATTGTATTTAACAGAACACAACTTAAATTTAAGAATTTAATAAGGCAATAGTAAAAGAAATAACTGAAATTCATAAACTCAATTAATTAAATAAAATTGAGTACATAATTTATTTTAAAAAAATCATTACAGCGAAAGTCTTAAAACTTGGGCAACATGCCCTTACATAAAAATTATAAACTTTTTAAATAAAAAGAGCCTAACTAATATTCATGGTCTTCATGTGATTCAATAACCTAAAAAATAGAAGAAAGGGGTGAGCACATAGTTCAGTGGATCTTTCTAACATTTAATTCATTATTTCAATTCAAACAAACCAAGCATACCAAAAACTTTTGCACATTAGGTGATTCAAACAATTTCTTGTTTTGGTTGACATTCAGACCGAGAGAGGTTAATCTCTGTGTTCCACATCGTTGGGAGAGAGAATCACTCTTGGAAACTCAAACCCCATATCTATCAAGTGGGATCACTCTTGGAAACCCAGTTCAAAATCATCAATGGTAAACCCGCAAGTCGGGTCGGGGGGTGGAACACACACGATGACGTCTATCCCCGCGTCTATCATTATGCCGATACATGGATTGAATCATTATTTAATCTTTTCTTAGTGATAAAACACACAATATCAGATTAAACCATTGATGCAACATATACAAAACATGAATCAATAAATATTTATTCATGGCAAAATTTATGTATAACATGCATCAATATTCTTAATTTCTAAACATGAATGACATGTATATTCATGGCACATCAAATAAATAAAGCATGCATATTAAAACATACATTCAATCATTCATCTTCAAAACATCATCACACATGAAAGACTTACTCAAATTAAAATAAAGAAGTAGAAGTTAGAAGTGACTTCCACTTTAAAAAGGTCTCTTCTGTACGCCTCTGAAATCCGGCAGAGTTCTGTTACTTCAAGACTTCTAAACACTCAAGAACTCTCAAGAACACTCACGAACACTCAAGAACAGTTCAAGACTACTCAAGAACTGAGGGGATTGCCAAGAAAAGGCTTAGAGAATAAGATGACAATTCAACTCTTGTTTCTTGGAATGAGATAAATTGTGAGCATGGGGGGTGTTTATATAGAGTTCAAAATAGTGTAAAATGGTAAGTTTTTTGGTGTTTTCTTTGTAGGAAACTTGGCAATAATTCAAATTTCCGTGGCGTCCAAGCATAGGAAAATAGCAAGTGAGTTTGAAATTTGGAAACATGATTTTTCAAAATTTTTTTGGAATTTTTTCGAAAATTTTTGGATTTTAATTTCGAATCTGCATATCACGACCGTCGGATAATCCTCGAATCACGCATATGTACTTGGATTGGGCGGATCGCATCTAGGCTGTTCGATAATCCTCGAGAATGGTGTTGGACCCTTGATCGTGAGAGGAGCGTAAATTTGGACTGTCAGATTGCCTCGAGCGCGGTGTTGGTTTGCGATCTCAGATTAACGAATCTACTTTGGATGGTCGGATCGTCCTCGAGACACGTGTTTCGTGATGAACGAAACTCATCCTGATCGTCTAATCGTCTTGATTGTTTCTGGCCGTCTGATTTCTTCGATCGCAACATCCGTTCGTGATCTCCTCAGAGCGCCTCGATCTAGGCTGTTTGATGGACCTCGAGTGACGCGTCTGATCAGAGATATCTCGTATCTAGGCCATCTGACTTTCCTCCAGTGCAGCACCGTTCGTGATTGATTCCTGCATTTTTTATCTCCACCATTGGATGGATCTCGAGCATTGTACCGATCTTGATCACTGATCTGGGCGGCACGATGATCCTCGAATACAGTGTCATTCTTGATCAGATGAGATGCATCCAAACCGTTAGATCAGCTTGATCGTTTCTGGGCCGTTGGATCTTATATATTCGGTGCTCCTGGGTGCTGTTTTGGACTTCAATCTCATTCGTTGGATTTTACAGATTCGTTTTGGACCGTTAGATGCAGTTTCTAATTATCAAATTACTTTCTAATAATGTTATTGTCCAAATTTTGCCAATTAAAGACTTTTTAATAAATAAAAACTTGATTTTCTTGTATATTCCTTTCTATTTTGATGATTTGCTAATATTTTTCCCTTTCTAATTATTTAATATTACATTTATTTGATATTTTTCTATTTTTTAATACTTTTAATGCTAATAATTAAATAATCTATATTTTTCATTTTCATGTATTTTTATTTATTTTATATTTAATTTTCAGATAATAATTTATATTTATATAATGCTTTGTTTATTTTTTAATAAATACATGTATACTACATTTTTATTTAATTATATAAATTTTTTTATGTACATACATAATATGTACTATTAACATTTATTATGCTAACACACACATTATTCATACATATATTAGCCAATATGTGTATATACTTTATTTCTATTTATTTCTTAAGAAACTCCTTAAATTTCATAATTAATTCTACTAAACCTTAATTTTCATTTAATTATCAAATTAAGGTCTTATTTGCTTAAATTTTTACTATATCTCTAATATATTTTATTTTTCATGAACCAACCCATAATTTGTACCCAAAAATTTCTTAAAATCTTTGAAATTAATTTACTTAACTTATTTTATTTATTTTAAATTATTTGACAAAATTCTGGGGTATTACTTACATAACTTGCATCACTTTCTATTATCTCAAGTCTTATTATTTCTCAATGAGCACACAACCCAAATAATTTAATTCTAATTTAATAATACTATTACAAGAGAGATAAAAGAAAAAGCTTCAATCTTTATTTATTGAATAAAATAATGAGATACATGCTTGACATTCAAATAATGAAAAGAAGAGTACATAACTCTAAAATTTAAAAGTAAAATTTAGCGGAAGTCTTTATTCAAAATTTGGGTAATATGCCCTTACATAGAAACTTTCTAAAAATAGAGTTTCTAATCCCTTAGCAAGCTTGATCATGTATTTCAAATTCCTAAAACATAAAAGGAAGGGGTGAGCACATAGCTCAGTGGATCATTCATCAAACTACTAATTTACTAATTCAAATCAATAGCACATCTAAATTCAAACACTTTCAGGCATTAAGTGATTCAAGGAACTTTTTGGTTGTAGCTAACGTTAAGACTGAAAGGGGTTCTACTCCCTTGATGTTCTTAATTTTAGATACCCCTCTTTAGGGTGAAAAGACATTTCTTTGTCACTTTTCATTGGATGCTACATACCAAGTATCTTTTAGTTGCGCCCCGCAACCACACACTCCAAGCATGTGTTAAGAACACCCATAGCACCCATGCGGGTCACTATGACAGTACGTAGTTCTTATTTTCAATTTCTTATATTTAAGAATCACATAATCATAAATGAAATTCAAAATTTAAATATCAAAATTTTAAACAACCAAGAAAGCATGTAAACATTACATAGCATGCTTGAAATATTGAATTAAATCCTAAACATGGATTCTAAGCATGACATGCTCTCGTGAGTGATTAAAACATAAAAACATGCTAAACTATAATTAAAATATGATTAAACATGTTAAAACTAAAATAAAACATGCTGAAAACTAGCATTAAAACAAAGATGAAAAAGCTAGAACATTGAAAGAGTAAAGTAGAAGTTCAAGAAATCCCCTCCACCTTAATTCTAGTTTTTTTGTAGAATCCGGCATAGGTTCCCTTTATCCACCACTTTTAGAACTTCAAGAACTTCTAATCACCAACAAAATATTTAAAATATTCTCTAAAATACTAAAAATAAGAACTTCTCACACAAGAAAGAAAAGAAAGTGAGAAGAGGTGCCAAGAAGAGAGCAAGAACAAGAAAAGAGGAAATTGTCAACTCTTTGCTTTGGGATGAGATGAATGTGAGCAAGAGGGGGTATTTACAGGTGTTTATGAGCACAAGGGGGGCATCTAGGGCAGCTAGGGAAGCTCACCATGTTTGGGCATATTTTCAAACTCATAAGGAGATGGCTTGGGTGAGAAAGGCAAGTGCGCTCATGGTTGGCAAGTGGAACCACTAAGGTTTCCAATCTAAGTGTGAGCAAAATTTTTGAATCTTATTTATTTCTTTTATGTGTGTGAACACAATTAAATGTTTAGAATACATTCTAATCTCTCTTGGACGTCCTCTATTAGTAGAGAAACATTCTAATATATTGTGATTCATAAAATTAACTAAGTTTCTAATATGAGCACACAAAAACAAAGCTTTTGAATGTTTCTTATTTCCTTTGGATTCTTTCTCTCTTTTTGGCTCCACATATGAGCATGAGGCAAGTTTTTATTTTTTTTAATTTTTTTTAGATAAAGAAATCTTTATATATCTATTTAAATCAGCCACTCTCATTAAACTTCTATCTTGGGTTTGTCACATGTGTGCCCACACACACATTTATGAGGCATTTTGCATGTATCCTTAGTATACATGATCATTTATCTTGCCACATGGAATCATTCTTCATGGTTTTTATTGGTGTGGGCATACTTGATCATTTACATGGCACATGGGATCATTCTTCATGGTTTCAAATAATGGACACGACCCATGGAACCTAGGGTAGGGTAGGGTGCACATGATCATGGTGTTCCACCCATGTGACTTGCACATGTTAGGGGTGGCCATAACTTCATGGGTTCACAAAAATCAAATAAAAATTAATATATCCTTATTTACATAGAATTATGATTTATATCCTATAGTTTTGGAATCACATGAACCTAATGCACATTTTAAGGTATGGTTTGGCCCAAGGTGATTTTCCCTTAAAAACCTTTCTTATTTAAGACCCACTGAGGTCACTAGGCAAATAAATTTTTAAATCTTGGCCGATTGTTCTGATTTTGGATATGTCATTCATTTTGTTGGTTCATGTCATTTCATTTCGTTTCGAGTCATTTCGATCCCCCGAAGTATCTTAAATGACAATTCTTTCTAATTTGGACCCCCTAAAGGGTGTTTGGCAAATGAAAACCTTAACCTCAACCAATTGTTTTAATTTTTGGATATGTCATTCATTTTATTAGTTTATGTTATTCTGTTTCGTTTTGAGTCATTTTGATCCCCTGAAGCACCGTAAATGACAATTCTTTCTAATTTGGACCCCCCGAAGGGCGTTTGACCAATGGAAACCTTAACCTTGATCAATTATTCTAATTTTTTGATATGTTGTCCCCTTAGTTGGTTCATGTCACTTTACTTCATTTCAAGTTGTTTTGAGTCCCTAAGGGGCACTAAATGAGAGTTTCAGAAACCTACCAAATTTAGCCTCGAAATGAGCTCGGTTTCATTTTGCACCCAAATTTCACTGAATAAATGATAAATTTCAATTAATTGGGTACATAGGATTTAGGGTATTACAACCTACCCTCCTTAAAAAAATTTCGTCCTCGAAATTTATACATAACTAAGGATTTTTAGTGAATAGATGTGGATACTTGGTCTTTATCTCACTATCGAGTTCCCAGGTAGCTTCTTCCAACCCGTGATATTTTTACAGTACCATCACTAATGAGATATCCCTCTGTACTTTATGGTCGAGGATTCTAACTGTTGCTTCCTCATAAGTAGGATCATCTTGAATACTTACTTCTTCCTAATGGATGATGTGAGAGGAGTCAAGTTCATGCTTTCTCCCATTTCCTTTAATGTATATGTAGCACCCCAATTTTCGATCGGACCTCCGTTCACGTGTTACGTCATGTTTAGATCGTCGCCCAATGAAAATCGAGATGCTACTTCAAGTTTTCGTTTAGTTAAAATCTTTTTCTTCAAATTTCAGTTCACAACATTTAGTTCTCGAGTCAATGTCTGTAAAGATATTCTGCACGATATAGAAAATCACAATAATTTTACCGAATAATTTCAATAGCAATGCAACGAAATACTTTTTAAAATGATTTAATTAAATCAAACTCGTTACACAAGGAAAACAATTGGAAGATAAAATAATCAAAATTAAACCAACGTACGTACTTTAAAACAGTCCAATAGAAAATATAAGACAAAACCTCCAAATCACCTATCCATGACGACCTCCCCATGAGGTGTCCAATTAGAGTGTGAGTTTTCTGTAGTAAGACACCATATTCTAAGTCCAAGTGTACCTGAAAAATAGAATGGGAGTGAACTCGAAAGCTTAGTGGATCGATCCTACACATCACATGCATTATATAGACCCAATCCAAAACATTACAAACACTTTCAAACATTAGGCGTTCGAACATTCAATTGTTTTAGTCGTACTCTAAGACCGGAAGAGGGTTAAGATACCTCTCGGTATTCCCTATGATCCAATCTAATCTCAGACGGTTCCAATAACCGTCTAAAATCAATCGACACTCACATCACAACGCAAGAGAGTGTACTTACCATGGCGTCGTACCATCTCTCAAAGACTTCGAGCTGTCACAGTCAGCTCAGGGTAGAAATACCTACGATCTGCTTTGTGGCTCGACGATCTCAGGCAGTGACATATAGGAGATGCCACCTCATTCTGCTTCAGGCTCGTCAATCGTATCGGTACATGGATTCTTAATAAACCATCGTCTTAATTTAGTTTTACAAATCATTTCATTCATGCTAATAATCATGTACATCATGGAAAATAAATCAAAGTATGCAGGCCATTCACATGCGTAAATAATGAAGTCTAACTGCATGATTTCCTAGTAATGCATGCTATAAATAAACAAGGCACAAATTAAATAAATCATCCATCACCCAACCACGCCAAACGATTTCAATAAATTTCCTAACAAAATTATAGAAATCCTAGAACTATTCAATTAAATGCTTTGAATCTTAAATCCATATAATACAGATGAGCAAGGAAGTCACGCCCACCTGGTTTGCAGATCTTCAGGGCTTCCTTACTTTCCTTCGAAATCCTCAACATGTTAATATATATCTGAAATTTAACACTTAATAAAATTACTCTTAGGCTTAAATAATTCCTAAACTAATCATAAGGTCTAGAATTTTATATATTTTTATTTATTTACAATAATATTCCTAACTAAAATTTTGAAATAATTCTATGACTTTTCAATTTTGTAGTTTTAACAAATCAAGATTATTTTCGTGATCAACTTCGTACATTAAAATTTATTACATATATGTTTTTCTATTTCTTAGTCGTTATGCATCAATTTACTTATTCATTTCTTAAATGAAATAATTACGAACAAAATAAAGCTTCCATTAGTCAAATCTTTTGTTTTATTCGAATTTGAAAATCTTATTCTTATGATACTCCTAGAATTTTTTTTTTTTTTTTTTTTTTTTTTTTTTTACCGAGATCACTTATTGTGCTAATTCGAATAAGTATTATTTACTTGTTTTTCTAATTTAATATTTATTTACTTAAATAATTGAGTACTTAAACAAATGATTTTTAATTTCTTGAACTACTTAATTTAAATATTTAAATACATGAAGATACATTAGTTAATTCTTTTATTTTTCAAACCTTATTATTATGTCATAAAACTTTATTATTCTAATCAATCCACATTGATTTATTCGTATTATTTTTTATTCTAATTCAAGTTATAATGATGATAAATCCTACAATAATTTCCTCTTTGTTCAAACATACTGAAATTACATCAGTTAAAAATCTTTGAAATTTTCTTGCTTAGTTTTAGATTATTGAAATTACCTTTATAAACTGATCTTAGCATTTGACAATTCTTAGTTCTAATTTATGTTTATTTATGTATAATTCTTAGTTCTAATTTATGTTTATTTAAACACATAAATTTTTTTTTTCCTAGGTTATCTAGTGATAGTATTATTATTTTATACCCATACTTCCCTATTTCTAATTTATCACTACTCATACTCAATTTAAGTCATTAAAACACATTATGTCACTAACCTGATTTTTCAGCTCAAACAGCTCATAATTCCTTCTTGTTCAGCAATCACAGCATCAATACCGGCCCCTGTTCCATTGATTACTCATCCCTGTTCTTTGCTCATCTTGTAGCATCTTCATGGGTCACGAATCACGGTAGCAGCAAACCAGCAAGCTGGTTTTCCTCCGGTTTCCCCATCTCCATTTCATTCGGTAGCCATCCCTGTAGCAACGACAGCTGCATCTCTTCTTCTTGATTCCCCTGTTCGTCCGGTGCTAATTGCTGCAGCAGCTGCCGAACGTCTTCCTCACACAACAGAGCAGCCCACACTTTTGTTCCTCTTCCTCGGTTAGCAGCAACAGCAGGCATCACAAAACAGAACGTTTCTCTGGTTCTTCTTCTCCTTGTTTGGATTGCAGCGGTATGCAGCAGCAGCAGCACGGTTCGTGCTATTGTTGTTGCACTCTGTTCTTCCTTTCGTTCTGCTCACCGGTTGTGTAAAGATGCAGCAGCAGCACGTCTTCCTTTTCTTCCCTTTCATTCGGTTTACAGCAGCATTAGCTGTAGCATTTACAGCAACAACAATGGCAGCTGCAACACGCACATCACGACATCTTCTTCTTTGTTTCAGCGCACACCAGCAGCAGCAGCAGCAATTAGCTGCTGTTCGTGGTCTCCCATAGCAGCAGCAACCATTCTTCATCTTCATCATCATCTAACAGCACAGCAGCAGTAGCAGGACCGGCAGCATCACGATTCATTCATCTCTCTCTCGTTCCTCTGTTTCAGATCCTGCCTCAACTTTCTTCTTCTTCGATTTCACGTCTCCAGATTGCTCTATCTTCTTCTGTTTTTCTTCTTTCTTCCATTGTGATTGTCATCAGGAACAGAGCACGCCCCTGTTTCATTTCTTCTCCATTCAAATCAGTAGCAGCTGGTTTTCATCCCCCTCTTTTTTTTATTCCGGTCATCCTCTTCATCACACCGAATACATAGCAAAAACTGCAGCTCCTCTGTTCTCATGTCCTAGCAGCAGCAACCGCTGTGTTTCTTCTTCTGCTTCAGCTTTCACGTCCCACAGTAGCAGCATCTGCAACGGCAGGTTCTTCTTCTTCGTTGCAGTAACAATCACACAGAACAGAGTAGCTGTTGTTCTGATCAACTGAATTTCAGTTGCTTCAATCCCCGGTCTGCTGTGCGTTCAACTGCTCCTGCATCATCGTCGTCTACTCTGTTCTTGGTTGTAGCAGCCGACCTCCCTCATCCAAACCTCTAATGCTTCCCTGCCGGTCATGCTCCGTTTCCCATGCTCAAGGTACCTCATCTGTTCGTCACCCAAACTACTACCAGTAGAGTCTTCTTCAACTTCTTCAATCTTCTGCCTCATACATATTAGCTTCTCCTTCAATCCTCTGTCATCCGGAGAATTCGAGATCCCTTCTCCCTCAATTGTCTTATTTAACAAGCCTAGTGCCAACGCCCAACCTCCACTCTTTGTTTACACACCCACACCACTCATTATATACTCATACCTTATAACTATGTTTTATTTCTTTTGTTCGGTTATTATTATTATTATCATTATTTTGTTTTTTTTCCATGTTAATGGGTCTATTTAGAACCTTAGGATAAGTTTACAATGGTATACATATTTTTTCTCTTGCTATATATATATATATATGTGCATACCAATCATCGAAATGTATAAACCTTAATATAAGCGTATAGGTGTTACCATGTGGTTATCTTTATTGTTATTATTATTATTATATTTTTATTTATTTTTTTCCACTAATCATAATAAACATCAAATAATTATTTCAGCTATTTATATATATACACCTCTAAAACGTAGAATATAATTTTTTTCATATTATTATTATTATTATTATTATTATTATTATTATTTTCTTTTCGTTTCCATAAAATTTATATGTGTTAAATTAAATTATTTACTATCATTATTATTCTTCGATTGAATGATCTATTTCCTTTCCACATCACTCGCTCCCTGGAGCAAACGCGAGTGAGCTATAAAATAATTTATTTACTCTTATTCACTCACGACGTGGCACGACCACAAAGTTACTGGTGTTACAGCATATGACACAAGATCTCAACATAGCCTCTAGTGTCTAGGTAACTCTCTCAGACTTACTGAATTGATCTAGATCTAGTTGGCAAAAATTAGCCACTTTAGTGAGATGACCCGCAGTTTCCCATACAGTGTTTTCTCCCTAAGTCTTAGGGTATCCTCAGTATATGACCTAAGGTCAGTATTTATATCTTATTCAATTTTGTCTATTAGTCTTGTTAGTCATTCGTCTTACCTTTGTTCACCCCCAATCTGATTGCAAAAGATTCGGTGGTAAGACATGTTGTAGAGATAGGCTCGTTTTTCATTTTTAGGTCATACCCAACCTAAAGTTCTCAATCTATTTGAAGGTCAAAGTTTTTTTGTCACACCCCACCTCCGTCTTAGTGGACTCGACCACACGGTATGCCTCGAGTTATTACTAACACTTTCTATTCCCAGACTTTCTATTTTGAACCTTCAAAATGTAACAACAATGATTCTTAAGGGAATAAATTTCATTTATTGAAAAGAATATGTACAAAACCCTATCAAAGCTTAAAACTCATAAATGCTAACATATAACAATTTTAAATAAAGTGCTAATCAAGTTGTCCTAATATATATATTTATACTAGGGTCTCTAGGGTAGGTCTTGGTCTTCTTGAGCTTCAGCAGCAAACATTCTGACTTGGTTCTACCCACGACCCTGATTTTACCCCTAGTTGGCATTCTGCTATTGTTTTCTGGCCTAGGAACGATCATTCTGACCTCCTCCCTGAGTGTTTTGTGGCTGAGGAGCCTAAGCGGGTGTAGTAGGGTAGTTTCTTGCTACATGACCCTTCTACCTACACACATAGTACAATCCTTGCTTCCTCACCGGTTCTTTTAGTTCATTTTTATTTTGCCCCTATTTCTGGGTCTGTGGTGCCTTCCCACCACTCTTATTCTTTTTTTTGGGTATCTGGGTTCTCTATTTCATTCCTAGGCCTCTTGTTCTTTTCTCTCAACCTTTGTTCTAAGTTGAGTTCATGCTCTAGGATTCCTATATGTCTTTAAGCTTAGAGTTATAATCACTTTTCGAAAATCAATTTTGAGGCCTCGAACAAACCAATTAGTTTTCATTCTTTCTTCTTAGATCAGCTCCCAAGAGAACTTATCCAATTCAGTAAACTTTTTCTCGTACTCAGCTATAGTTAAGTCCTTCTGATTCAACCTGATGAAGTCCTCTTATAGCTTCTACAGTGTCATCTCTGGAAAGAACTTTTCATGGAAGACCTCTTTGATCTCTTCTTGGCTCATCTTTTCAATGTCATTGTTTGTTTCAGCAAACATTCGTACTACCATGACTCTAGATTCAATTTCTAGGTTCTCGATCTGTTTAGTGGCCTAAAAGTTTTTCTTCTAGGTTCCTTTCATGCATGCGTACAGGATTTGATCTCAAAGCAAATAAATAGTAAAGCATGCATATCACACAATCGTACAATCAAGCTAGCACAGCAAGGTTCCAAGCTTCCACCTAAGCTTTCAGGTTAAAGTCTCCCATACCACTCTACCCCTTCCACTTAGGTTTCCACCCAGAACAAAGCCACACCCAAACAATTTCGCAAATTGCTCGATAGCTAAGGTTCCCAAGCCTATTATACTCCACTATCCCATACTAGCGAGCATAGAGAAACCCATTCTGCCAGAGTTACCAATCATTCACCATACATGGTCCAACTTTCTCTGAGTCCAGGCTTCCTCCATATCCCTGAATTCCTATGCATCCCATACTATATAGAAACCAAAAGATACAAAAGCTTCCTGGTCCCATGTCCTGATCAAACAATTTCTATTTTCAAACAAGTTTCAGTCTCTAGCCTATTTCCTAGAGATTTATGTTTTTGATCCACTGTGCCACCCATGGCTACACCCATGTCTCTACCTAAGGTCAATCCCCAAGACCCATGGTTTAAAACTGGTTGACTCACAACCTCTGTCTAGTCAAGACACCACCTATGGCATCTTTTTTGACTTCTAAATAGCTTCTTGCCCTAATTTTTTACCTTCTAATTTTCTTTTATAGAAAGTAAGGGTGTTCTTCAACTCAGACCACTCGTATAAGCTAGTGGGACAATATCCAGATCGGGCGGCTAAACTGAAGTCTGCTTAGTAATCGCGCTTTCTAGGGTGGGATAACCCACCTCTCTTTCAATGTTTAGCTTTACTCGGGACAAGACTTACCCACTATCAGCTTAACTTGTAGTCTTTGTATCCAAACAAAACATTTGAAAAACATATACTTCCTTTTTGAAAACACTTTCTAAAACATTTTTCAATTTCAAAAATAGAAGGTAGGGCATTCAAGATTCAATTCAATTCCAAGTGAAACCCTAATTTGAGTTTTTAATTCTAGTGAAACAGCCACTGATTGACTTTCTAATTCTAGCCCAAGGCATTCAAGATTCGATTCAATTCAAAGTGAAATCCTAATTTGAGTTTCTAATTCTAGTCAAACAACCACTAATTGACTTTCTAATTCTAGCCCAAGGCACCTCAAGCCTAGTATCTGATACCACCTTTGATATCAGAGGAAACTTTCTAATTTTGGCCAAGCAACTAATGCCTAGACTTAGCCACGGACAAAATGTGAGGGTTTTGTTTTTGGAGAGACTCGAACTCAAGCAACCTCAAAAAAGCCTCAACACTAGTGAACATCTGCTTATGCACTCATAGCCCAGTCGCAACTCTAAGGTCCAGCCGATATGGGATTATTACAATTCACCCCCTTGGAGGCCATCTTGTCCTCGAGATGCACACCCGTTACACTCAGAGGTGGCTCTGATACCATTTTTGTAGCACCTCAACCCTAGAAATAGGTTTAAGCTCCACCACAAGTGTCACACCCCGACCCCCGGACCGGACGTCGTGTCTGTCAATATAAGGCCCCGTCGTCGGGCGTCGCGCAGCTCCAAGCTCGTCGCGTGGTCCGCCGAGGCCCTGGGCGTGCGACAGTTATCATCATCTATCTTTCTACCTCTATACACGAGGTTTAAATCATTTTTTTAATTTCAAATAGTCATTTTAATCATGCTTCACTAAACAATTTAATTTCAAATCAGATTCACCAGATGTTCAAATCATATTTATACTGGAAATCAAGATAATAGTAGCAGAAGCATTTTTCAGATCAAATCTTTCTAAATCATTGAACACTGTTTAACAATACCATATCTAAAACCATCAGTTTATCAATCAAGATAAAAACAGTATTCAAGTTGGTAAAACAGTCCTGTATATACATATACAAAAATATGATTCATGGACCTTTGGCCCAAGTTCAAACATACATTGTAAAAACTGTACAACAAGAGAGAGAAAGTTAAACCAAAAATATCAGTCTCTCTCTTTACAAATCCTCCAGTCTCTGGTCTACATCCTCACTGAGTGCTAGGCTCATGAGTACCTGTAAAATAAAAAATGGGGTGAGCTCGAAAGCCCAGTGGATCTCCCCTACACATCAATAACATTATACAAACGAGCATACGAAACATGCAAACAGTTTCAAATCATTAGGGGCGTTTCAAACACTTAGTCAGCTTATCCGTTGTGCTCTAATATCAGGAATACCATCTGATATCAGGAATTAACCGAAACAGTGAACCATTCTCGATATCCCAGTTGTGGTCCTGAACACAATCAGGTGCGACATCTTTATAACAAAGAAGTCTACCTTTGAGACCACGACCCAAGAAGATATTGAAACCAAGGGAAAAATCCTCATGACTTTCCAAATTCGAGGGTCTCATACGGCCGCTCGCAGTTAGGCCTAGTTGGGGATACCCATGATGACGTCCAGGGACATCCGGAGAACCTCAACGCGATGTGCCACCAGTGCCCGTCCATCGCCTCGGTACGTAGAGTTCTTAATAAACCTTTAATGTTCTTTAGTTTCACAATCATAGTTTTCATTCCACACAGCATACAAACATGCTTATTCAAGATGTTAACCTAAGCAAATAAGCAAATAATCACCAAGCAAATCATGATACCCTAACACTAGAAAGCGAATAACCAGTCATCAGGATATCATATCATTCATTCCTCCCAAGGCATACATTCCTAGCATGATACTAAGTATAGGAATTTAAACATAGATCATATTCAGTATCCTACGTCCGCATAATACTAACGAGTGAGGAAGAGATAATCAACCCCACATGTACACACCGAAACGCTGCTGGATCGTCACCCCTCGCACCGTAGTCCAATATTGTCAATCTGCATCATTAGATGGTAATGATACATTATTCTGAGCCTTTAGTGCATATCTAACTTGACCCTAAGGGTCTGTTATCACTCAATGCTTTAGAGTGTACCCAAAACACTTAAAAATGACATCCAAGTCCATTGACTGCGCTCAATACGGTGTGGACCACGGTCTACACACAATTTCTCACTAAATAATGGGATTTCACATGTGTACACCATACTTGTGATTCCTAATCCAGTTTAACACTTAAATCTAATGTATTGGACACCCAACAATCATTTAAACGCATAAACCAACTAAAGAATGGTTGTTCACATTGTTTATTCATCAAAACCCCTTGATCAAGCCTTAAAAACGGGATTTTGTTTCAATGAAATCAATCCCTTCATTTCTACAACCAAATAACCATCCTAAATCCATCATACTAGTGTCCAAGCACACATATAAGGGAATAAACAACAACTTATCCCATTTGACTTGGTTTCCAACCACTAAACCCACAACAACAAGTTTATGAACGGATCTTAATCACTTTGATTCACTAACTCTTGATAACTACTCATTTATGAGATTAAATCTTACAAGAAACTCAAGGAAAATAAAAAACTCACTCTTGAATCGCCCCTGTCGCTCCTTTCCAAATCCTGGATCGTTTTCGTGCAAAATGAGAAAATCTAAGCTTGAAACTTATATGTAGCTCGCACACGGACCGCGGTCGTCGTCAGACGGACCTCGGTCATCGGACAGATTTTCCTTCATGGACCTCGGTCTTCACTTTATGGACTTCGGTCATCCCTTTATGGACCGCGGTCGGCACTTTACGGACCGCGGTCACTGATGTGACCTAGTTTTTCTCGTTTCTACACTTTTACACTGATGACTGTGGTCTTCCCATAAGGATCGCGGTCCACAGTGTTGTTTGCACTTTTCCATGTTTTTTTTTCTCACCATGGACCGCTGTCGGCATTAGATGGACCGCGATCGGCAGTGTGATGCCTTATTTTTTTAACGCTCTTTTTCTCACGTTTCTAACTATCCGAATGTTCTAATAAATTTTATCTTGATTAAATATCATACGATGATCTTTAAAAACAAGTTTCCAATCATTTTTATATTTATTTTGAATTTTCAAAAATTCATGTTGACGTGGAGACATTATAAGACCTAGGGGGATTACAATCTACCCCCCCTTAAAGAAATTTCGTCCTCGAAATTTAAATGAAAAGTACCTGAGCAATGTGTCCAATCAATCTGTCCTGACGAAGAGATCTGGGTATTTCTTTTGCATCTCACTCTCGAGCTCCCAAGTCGCTTCCTTCAGATTATGATGCATCCATAGGACTTTGAGTAAAGGAATGTCCTTAGTCCTGAGACTCTGCACCTTACGATCAAGGATCTGCACTGCTGGTTCTTCGTAAGTAGCATCATCTAGAAGTACGATCTCATCCAGATGCAAAACATGAGATTGGTCTAGTTCGTACTTCTGGAGCATCAAAACATGGAACACATTATGTACTGAGGACAATCTATTCTGGCAAATCCAGCTCATAAGCGCATGCACCAACCCGTCTAATGATCTCAAACGGACCAATGTACCGTGGTGCTAGCTTCCCCTTCACTCCAAACCGTTTGATTCCTTTATGTGGGCTAATCTTCAAAAATACTTGATCACCGGTTTGGAACTCTAGAGGTCTTCTCTTCCTGTCAGCATAGCTCTTCTGCCTGCTCTGTGCTATAGCTAGTTTCTTCTAGATTTGCTTCACCTATTGGTTCATTTCCTCAATCAACTCGGGTCCAGTGAGTACCTGGTCTTCAAACTCTACCCAGCAGGATGGTGATCTACAGGGTCTGCCGTACAGTGTCTCATATGGAGCCATCTTGATGCTTGCCTGATAACTGTTATTATATGCAAACTCGACAAAATGCAGATGCTTACTCCAATTTCCTCTAAAGTCTAGGGCACATGCTCTCAGCATATCCTCCACTATTTGTATGACCTCTCTGACTGCCCATCTGTTTGTGGGTGAAAGGTTGTACTCATGGTTAATCTGCTCCCCAATTCCTTCCGTAGACTCTGCCAGAACTGAGACGTGAATTTTAAGTCCCTATGTAACACTGTGGTACTGGGAACACCATGCAATCGCACAATCTCTCGCACATAAAGCTCTCCCAGCTTACTCACTGCATCAGTAGACCGAATAGGTAGAAAATGTGCCACCTTAGTCAATC